>JAQFZJ010000685.1:0-19046 GCA_034695645.1 Folsomia fimetaria
CCCCACCCACTCTGACATTTTTGAATTAAAACTACCCTCGGTTTCTAGGGGTAGAAACTCTTGGGGGCCCTTAAGTAAGAATCGTTTCCAATTTTGTTTCTAGCGGAATCATGGAACCCACAAAAACGATTCAACAACTCCCTTCTCCACGCTCATGTCCTTATCCTGGATGTTCTGACATTTTAAATAATCATAATAAACTTTGGGGACATTTGAAAACGCACCAGAATCGGGATACTCACGCACGCAACACCTATGCCTATCCCTGTTTGACTTGTGGTCAAGCATTCGCGTCTTTCTCTTCGCTTGAACATCATTCTTGTGAACGGTATTTAAAATACGTTGCTGAATGGGTTCACCATATTTGCTCATGTGGGGTAAAATTTAGGACAAGAAGCTATTTAAGAAGACATCAAAAGAGAAGGTCCCTGAAATCATTTAAATTAATTTAAGGTATTTTATTTACTCTGTATCTCGTAATTACATCTCCTTAGAAAATGCAACGAAACGGCGAACCCTAACTCAACTCCCATTCGTGGGAGACCGAAACACACGAAAGTCTTGGATGCCACCGACTACCGATGCAACAGCTGCCAATATCGATTTGCAAATTTATATGGACTGCAACGTCACATGAAAATTGCTTCGTGAGTTGTTTTTGCGGCATATTTGACTCATTCTATTATTTAAAAACCGCTACACGTCTTTCCATTTCGTCAAATTGTAGTTGCCAAATGAAAAAGTCAGTTTGTCCTAAGTGTGACAAGAAATTCAAGAACGACACCGCCATGTTTAGCCACGTTGAAAGAGTTCACAAAGCGTACGACAGTTCTGATTTACAAAATTGAATTTAAAGCATGCATAATTTAATACTGTACTATTTTAGGACAAGAGAAAAACGATATCATTGCACAATATGTGGTTTAGGATTCAATCAAGCTAAACGCCATTTGACACATGTTGAGTTAATGCACGGGAACCGGCAGGAAATATGGTAAGGTTTTCATAATCCGAAAATGTTGAGGCATTTTAATAATTTAATCATTTGTGTCAGCCCCAGCCTTGGCAAAGAAAAAAAGAAAAGATTCAATTGTGCAACATGCAGCATAGGATTTAATCAAGCTAAACGACTGCTTACCCATATCCGGAGTGAGCATTGCAACCGAGGAAAGCGACTGAACCTACTTAGGTGTATCATCTGCTCGCAAGTTTTTAGAGAACAGGCGACCTTATTATGGCCCATCAAGTGGGGGCAGGCAAAGGAAGGAGGAATCGGGGGTCATGCTAATATCGAGGTCGTCAAGGTGAACAGTCATCCTGTGAAAAAAGAAATAGAGGAAAGAAACGAGATCGGGTACGATTTAGACGACAAAAGCGAAGAATCTACGATTATAGTTCATATTAAGTAGGAAATATGTATGGAGGGCGACAATGATTAAGATGTTTTTAGTTATCTGGAAGATCAAGTATTTTGTTTATTTGTAAATTATGTAACCATTTTCGGATGTCAAGTTAAGTAAATGTGAATCTGAACCCGTGGGTTTTGTCAAACTTTACGAAAGTTAATAGTATTTTGTTCGTATTGTCTTCATAATGTAATAAAATCTCCAATTTATTTATATAATATTTATTCAAGAGAGAGAAGGCAGATAATTTGATGCAATGCCATGATTGACTGGAAGATGGGGATTTCTGAATCTTATGGACAAGGAGGAAGTCAGGTGAGGCAAGATGCGTTATTGTTTATGTTGCGTTTGATTATTTCATCTCGTTCGACTAAATGCGGAGGTACAATTAGGCCTAGGTCAGCTATCCGTTGATGCGAATTAAATATTAATTAACGATTAAATGCGTGTTCCATAAAAAGTAGTTACCTCTCGAATGAGTTTTTGCGCTTCGCAACCGCCCTCGGTCTAGCATGCAACATCCATCTCTCCTGTGACACTTACTACAAGCTAAGGATCTTGTCAAGATAACATACGGCCCAAAAGTGTGCAAAATCTAGTAGTTGATTCTTATTGAATTTGTAAAATAAGCTGGCCCCCGGATTACTTAAACTCCAATGAAGGCCCATTGTGTCATGGCGTGGACAAACTGATTAAAAAAAAGTGTGTTTGGAATACTTTCCAATCCTTTCGGGATAATCCGCATAGTGCGGGGAATATCGGATTGATCCAAATCTGCTTGAAATGCTGCCCACAATCCCTCATTAATTCTTCTATTTTCAACAATATTTTGTAGTTTGCTTTCTAATGTTCCTTGAGCGAGGGATATTCTCACTCTATTAGCCACACGGGCATGGATTTGATGCACATTTGCTAAACTTTTCAGAGTCCAGGGTGGATGGAGATGGAATTCACGACGCATCCAGAGGAATACTTGAATCTTGGTGGCAGCATATCTTCGACCAGCTAGTGTTCTTGTGTCAGAGTTTTCTAGAGATTTCAATACGTTAATTAAAATAGAAACTAAATAAATGACGTTTTACATATTTACCTGTAAATAGAAGAATGTGGCTTATTTGTGGAAATGCGGAAGAGCATGGTTAGCCCGTAAAAAGATGACAGGACAACTCCAGTGACTTGCTCAAGGGCAAACTTTTGACCTCTTTCAACAACAAGTGGATTATTGTCCAGGTTGGATAGAGGTCTGTTTCATTAATCCCATTCCAGCTTCTCATATCGATTGAAAACCCTGAGATAAGGTGTTGCACATCCATTCCCAATAATTGGGGTGTGGGGTAGATGGGGATCGTGTTTCTATTTCAAGTCCATGTTTTTTGAAGGTTTTCTAGTTTTTGGTAATGTCAATTTCTTTTTGATTTTTCAAATTGCTTGCACACAGGGCTTAATCTATCCACATTTCCACGGAATTATGGATTAAAAGTAAAACGCAGACGAACTTCCAATAACTATAAATGCACATGAATCTTGAACTGGTGCTGCGTCTGGTTAGCATGGCTCGCGTGGATGAAATGATATAGAAATTGTATATTTATTTTTATGGTTTGAGATTTTGTAAGGTGAGTGAGTTATTCAATTCCTCCCCATTTACTTCGTCGGATCAAGTGAAGGAAGATTTGTATAATAATTTGTATGCCTGCTTTTGGTCACCAGCAACATCACACCCTCATCATCATCATACACTACTTCTGTTTGATATTAACAACAATATAAAGTAGAAGCGGTAGTTGTGCAGAAATGTTAAATACTGGCATGCTAATTTATAAAGATGTAAAAAATACAGGAAAATGCATCATCACAAGTACTCGCTTTTCATATGGAGTTAACCAAGTGGATGAGTTAGCCATGATCGAGAATGGCTGAGAAAATTGGAAGTGTACACTAGAAAAAGGAAGGATTACAATAAAAGCGAAATGTTAGCAGTATATTACTAATTACTCAACACCAAGTTTCTGGCATTGTGCGATTGATGTGTCCCTGAAACGAACGCAAAATCCTTTCCGTATTATTAAAATTAAGTTAAGCAAAATTAAGATTCGCCGCTAATTGAATACAAATGTACATATGATATTATGATGGGTTATGTTTATGATGAGATTTTAATAAAATGCGTGTGTTTTGGTGGTGGGTGATTTCTACTAGTTTATACAGACAGAACTGGTGTCATTTATGCTGCGCTGCACAGAATAGATGACACCAAATCACTGCACTGTACAGGCTGAGGCTGTGCAGTGTAGCGTGGCTCAGGATTTGAGAATGAAATGTTTCCCAAATTATTTCATTCGTGCCAGCTGAGAGAATACAGATAGGGGAGACTTTACAACTCTGTGAACGGGAGTAAGACAAGGTTTTTTATTGTTAAAGATGATGAGAAGTTAGTTTATGTCATCCCACTAACAAAACCAACTTTCATTGCCAGTTGATGACAAGTGTGCGTAGTTTAGCATTCACGAGGTGTGAATAAATCTTGACACGGATACGCCGATTTTGTAAATATAAAACTTGCCATTGCACGATTTAAATAAATGCAAATATTACGCATACTGTTCTCATTCGTACCCACCAGAATTTCCATTTCATAACATTCCATATTTTCTGATTAATTCAGGCATATCTGTCATGAGTTTATTTTGAGGTTAATCAAACCGACTTCAGTTACAGTGCGACCGCGTGACGTATTTGTCGCCAATTTTGATGGGACCAATATTATTTTGTTCACAAAGTCAAATAAGAAAACACGTGTTTCAGTTTTTTTCTGAATGCGTTGTTTGGAAAAAATTTGGTGAGGTCAAAGTTGAAAAAATGCATGGGCAAGAGGTAGCGTGAGAGAGAGAAAAATGGGTCGGTCACTTTTTCCCGCTGCTCGCCTGCATCACTGCTCATTTTATGTCATTTTTCGTTTTGTTTTAAAAATTTTTATAACAATTACATGTTAACCTGTCCCATTGATCTGTTCAATTAAATAAATATTTTAGAGATCTCTGAACGTCCCCGCCTCTCATATCTTGCTCTCGTTTCTTATTACAAAATAATCTTGGTCCCATCAAAATTGGCAACAAACACGTCACGCGGTCGCATTGTTAGTTCTTTCTGCCTTAGCTCATCAAATATTAATATCCCTTCTAATAAAAGTTGTTCCACTAACCCTTCGGCAAAGCCAACATTTATATTGTTGTTAGTTGGCTATACTTATCATTGTTATTTGTTCGCGACGATACTTGAGTTGCAATGAGACGGATTTGTTGTCAGTGTGACTTCAATTTTGAGATGCGGTTGTCTCAACCCACGACTATCCCATGATCATGTTGTATCTCTTTCAGGATGGATTGAAGAACGATAAGTCGGAATTTGCATGATTTGCAATATCTGCTCATTTAAGACGAGGAACGGGTCAACCTGATCGGGTGAGCTAAGCGGAGGGATATATTTGCGAAATGTTTTCGTCAGCATATCTCCAATGAGCTGACAGGTGCAACTTGGTTTAAATTCCCTCATTTCTAACTACCTGTAAAATGTATTCAACCAGTAAAATTTTCATGTGGGTGCATTGACAAGTAAGGATTGTAATGTTGTAATACATACGTGTAGTGGGCAGCACTAATGCATCGCTAAAGTTTAAAATCCCGTAAAAGTTTCACACAAATTTGATTCATACAAAAATCAATATATAAAATTAACAAGAACAAATTTGATTCACACTGATTCATACAAAAAGTGATATTCCTCATATCAGCAAGGGTTCAATCCTTGTCGGCAGATAAACTAATACCTAACACATAAGCTTTTCGACGTATTCGTTTCATGTTGACCATGAGACGTGACGCGGTGCATACACTGAATTAAATTAGTATAATCATTTCATTCACTGTAGTTATGCACATTTCTGGCCAGATCAACATGATTACCGGAAGTTTCAGTGGAATTGAAGGAAGAAAGTTTTTAACAATTTATTAAGTCTCAAGCTTTCGGAAAATAGCTTTTTCCATCAGCAGGAGTATAACTTCAGTAAATTCAAAAACATAAATTACGTTTAAAAATATTTACGGGTTAGGAATTAAGTAATCACTAGGGGCGGCGTATCAACATGATTATAAACATGATTATTCTCCCCATTGTTCACACCTGCTACAAGCTTAATTTAAGCCATATTCAATTAAATGATAAGCCAAAATTTATCAATAAATTATCAATAAAGTATACTTCAGCTGTGTCGAAATGAAATTTCACAATATGATCGGCATCTGAAGAAAGAAATTAGCCTATCCTATAAATGTTGCATCAACTTGAACCTGGACAAATTGAATTTAATACTTAGTTCACGTTCAGCCAAGTTCAGTGTCACAGTAACGATTGAGCACAAATTACTTGACATAATGCAACAAATAATAAAACTGGGCATATTGCTCCTTTGTGGAAGCGTAATCTTCACTTTGGGTAATGCAGTAATTAATTAAGATTTAAGTTACAAAATTATTTAATTTCCACACGAATTCCAGCTCAGATCCCAAACGTCCAATATGGAGATGGTTCAGAACCCGCACAAGTAATGGACGTATACCTTCCATCCCTTGATATGGGAAGCATCACTAAGGTCATAGTTCTAATTCATGGTGGTGCCTGGGGCGGTGGCAGTAAATCAGATATGGATGCTTGGGTACCCTTCATGCAGGCCGCATTCTCCACCCACGCTATTGTCAATATGGAATATCGGTTGGGTGGGTACTTACTTTGGAAATTTATGATAATAAGGTTATATAAAAAAAAATTGTTGCCATGACAACAGGAACCCATGCCAGCCCTGGATTTCCAAAACAACTAGAAGACATCGACCTAGCCTTATCCTTCATACAATCTAGTTTCACGCAAAACATAACCTTTGGCCTTATCGGATCCAGTGCAGGAGCACATTTAAGCATGCTCTACAGTTATGAGAGGAATAGACCGGATAGATATGTCCAAGTAATTGTGAGTCATGTGGGTCCCGCAGACTTGACGGAGATCAATTACATCAACCATCCAGAAAGGGAACTCTTCTTTGACCTTGTTGGCCCCTGCAGACATGCCGAATGTCCAGAACTTTATTATGCGGCAAGTCCAATCTTCCACATTGACGCAAGAGCAAGCAAAACGATTGGGTTTTATGGCAGTAATGATCCTTTAGTGCCAAGCACACAAATGCCGCTGTTGAAGGCTAAGTTGGATAGCTTCCGGGTAACAAATAATTTCACGGTTTACTCGGGTGGTCATGGTGACTGGGCGTGGGAAGATATTGAAGATATGATTGCGCAAATTACAAGTTTCTTTAATTTGCATTGGTGAAGCATGTTGGTTAATTTTCATTTGAAAAGTAGTTAATTACATATGAAACTACATATATTCAAAATTAAAAGATGTAAACGACAACATTATTTTTGTTGGGTCTTGATTAATAATCAGTATGATGTATGATAACCATCCTCAAATGGTCATGGATTTATCTCCATACACTATCGAATGCCTAAATGCGTTAAGCTGGAACAGATAAAATGAATGAACAGTTGTATCATTTACATCTCAATGCCTTCCATTATTCGGTACAGACTCACCCGTCATATCCCACCGGTATGAGCCTCATAATATGAGGTATGCCCTATAGTGTTTGCTTCATCATACGTAGCATGTACATAACGTGATACTTAATTAGTTAATAAAGGATATGACACATCGTATTATATCCTGGCGTGGTGATAACGTTAATTGAGTTCACCTGTATTGGGTAAGTTACTTATCATTACTTTTATTCTCTACACCATTTAAAAAACCCGTTGCGTGCTCAGTTTACGTCATTTGTTCGTCATTCCCTTGTCGCTCGCTACTCATCCTATTTAATGTTTAGAGATCCTTTCCAATCATACTTTGCAACGAGGTGCTCTGAACTTACTAACAAGCTCATTTCTCTCTCGAATTATTAACTTTCAAAATGTTATACACTCGAAATCCAGAAACGTATATTCTTACACCACATCTACCCACAACCGCAGTGTATCAAACTGTACTTAGGTAAAGAATTAAGAAATATATCACATTAATTTGGAAGAAATCATTATAAAAAACTATTTTATATCTTATTTATAATTAGGAAAGTATTCGCCATTCTCTTTCTCCAAATTGTGGTCACTTTTGGATTCATCGCCCTGTCAACTTTCGTCCAAGAGATCCGTGACGTCTTGAACACTTCCACATTCTTCTATATTTCCATTCCACTTCTTGCTATGGATATTTTATTTATGTTTCACCTCTCTTTCCGGCCACATCGTCTTCTTTTAACTCCTCCTAATTACATTTCGCTGGTTGTGGACGTTGTGGACGTTGTGGTTATACTGTGTGTTACACTGTCTACGACGATTCCCGTGGCAGTGCTGTGTGCATATATTGAGTAAGTTACAAAACTTTGCAAGCATTGTTGCCTATGTATTTATTTTCACTTGCTAATATTGTGCAAATTAAGTTTTTCCAGTTTAAACTACGCGCTCTTCTTCCCCTCCGCCCTCGTCCTTGCCCCGACATTATTCATTCTTCTATTCACGTTTCAATCCCGCCGAGAAATAACAACTTTCACGGGTTTTCTACTCTCCGCGATTTCGACTTTGATCACCGCGTCGATTCTATTCTTTTCGTTTCGAACTGAAGCAAAGGAAGCTGGTGATGAAGTTCTAATGGGGAGGATTCTCGGAGTTGCTGGGATTTTGACGATTATTTTTGCAATGCTTTGGGTCGCACTGGTTCGTGGAATAATGTCTGGTGAAAAGAAGACGAGTAGCTTAAATTGTTCACCGGGAGATTACATTTTAGCCGCAATGTTGCTCTATGTCGCGATTATTTTAATATTTTTAATTATTCTGCTCATTGTTGTACTTATTCTTTTTTTTCACACATAGATTGATTGATTGATCGAATGATTTATTCAAGCGACGAAAAAAGTATAACATGACACCACGTTGTTTTGAACTTCAAGTCACACTAATAGGTAGTTAATAGATACAAAAAATAATGGTTAACCTATAAATAAATAATAGTTTCAGTTATAATTAAATAACAAAGGAGAGTCTAGTCTAGATTTATTCAGTAACCTTAATAGGTGGTCATTAAAGGGGATGATGGCGACAAGCTCAGAGATCACTTCCTGAACGTGATCAATGCAAAGCAGGGGATGTTGGAGATTTTTAAAGATGATGAGATTCTTCGATTGCTCGAGTTATACTTTCCCACAAAGAAGTGTGTATCCATTGACAGATTTATCCAAAAATTTCACTTTGACATCTATAAACTGCATGATTCTGTCGCATTGGCCAAGGTTCGATTATGGTTAAAGGAACATGGGATGGACAATTTCTGGTACGGATTTAATGAGAAATTAAAGTTGAATTTGATCAAGAGAAGAAAATTGGACGTTCACAAGGCACATACTAATCCTTTAAAAAATCATTTGATAATAATGATTCACTTTCGAGCTATATTGATATTTTGTTCAGGTTTGATTGCCCTTTCTTTTTGTTGTTTAACATACGAGATCAGAGGTAATATTTTGAAAATTTGTATTGAAACAAGAAGACGAGGGACAACCATTGTCAGCAAGTGTCTTACGTAACTACAAATGAGAATATTATATCAGATCTTCAGAATGAAATTAGTTTTCACCAATGTATGAATTAACAACAGTTACAAGTATCAATGCAGGTTTTGCAGAATTAATCGAATAGTAGTTTGGAAGTAGAATGATGATGGATAGATAATGGTTGAGGCAATTTAAAAAGTTAACGTAAAAATAAGCGTGATATCTGATTAAGTTACTCTTTATTATATATTTTATCTAATTAATACCAATTAATTAATTTTGGAAACTTCGGGAATCGACTCTTTGTCATCCCACAGTTGGTAGCCAAACCCAATTCAAAGGAACTTTCCAAATCGAAATTTAATGAATATTCTGACAAAAATACGGAAATTAGGCGTTTTATGAATAAGAAACTTGGAATTTAATTACTAAACTAATTAATCAATAATTACCGTGGAACAAAATTGTAATTAATTAGTAATTACTAATTACCACAATTTTCTGAGGTAATTAATTATTAATTAACAATGTTCTGGTAATTAAGCAATAGTAATTAATTACCCATCCTAGATTTTTATATTTATTTGGTAGGCTAAAACTTCAATTACTTCGTGTCATAATTTTAGACGATAGATTTAAAGAAATAGAATAAGGTTTTACCTATGAATCATCTTAATAATTTGCACGTCACGGTGGGTAGTGGTGTATAATTTTATATTACACATAACCAAATATCTTGCAATTATGAACTAAAATTTACAAGGGTATTTAAAATACTTATATTATTGTATATTATCATTAGTTTGATATGAATCCTTAATTATGCTTTAAAATTATGCACAATGATTCTGTAAAATAGTTCGGTTTAACAATTATGAATTGAAAATAATGATAATAATAAGAACACTGTACATTTATAATACTAAAACCCTCATATAAAGTAGCCCCACCTCGAGATTTGATTTACCACCACACCTTGGGACAAGGTTCTGCACGCACTAGGGGGCCGATTGTTCCCACAAAGCTGTAGATTTGACCTTTGAAAGGACCTCTAAGGGACCCTTAAGGGCGCAGACATCAAGTTCCTATACTACTCTTGCTCCCCATATACCTATCCAACGCCACCTCATTTGACTGGGGTCATTATGTCGACACTTGCACAAATACATGGGGGTCCTTCGAGGGTGGCGCCCTTAGGGGGTGTGCCGGAAGATTTTAGTATAGCCTATGTTACCCTCAGGGGTATAAGATTAATAATTTGTGTATATGGTTTGAGTGTGGGATGCGCGTGGCGACCGTTATTAGAACACACAAACGTTTAGCGAATTTATTGAAGAGGATGTAGCTATTTTGTGTTATGGATTGCAAACCAGTTTTATTTGTAAACTGATATCTATTAACACTGGAATAAAGGATGACGTGACTTGACTTGATGTCTACCGAATTGAATAATTAAACAGTGAACTTTTATCCGGCACTCCGTTTAATTAGTATTGCTTCGGAATGTTGTATATAACAAAGGAAACCAGCCTAACACCTAGACGTACATAGCAACCCATCAAAGCGTTACGTAAATTTGTACTAACACTTTACTTCAGTTGATTCTATTTATTAGACATTTCAGAAACACAAAATAAAATAGAAACAAGTTAAACACGTAAACTACTAATCATGCCGCCAACGGAACATATATTCTCGCTGCTCGCCCGCATCACTGCTCATTTTATGCCATTTTTCGTTTTGTTTTAAAATTTTTTATTACAATCACATGTTAACCTGTCCGTTTGATCTGTTCAATTAAATAAATATTTTAAGGATCTCTGAACGCCCCCGCCTCTCATATCTTGCTCTCATTTCTTATTGACATTAAAAGATGGGTGTGGTGGGGGAGGGGTATTATTTGGTAATATAATGGTTGAACAAACACATAATATCTTCAGTGAGAAAAAATGGCATAAAATGAGCAGTGATACCGGCGAGCAGCGAGAAAAAGTGACCGACCCATTTTTCTCTCTCTCACGCTACCGATTGCCCATGCATTTTTTCAACTTTGACCTCACCAATTTTTTTCCAAAACAACGCATTCAGAAAAAAGCTGAAACACGTGTTCCCTTATTTGACTTTGTGAACAAAATAATCTTGGTCCCATCAAAATTGGCGACAAACACGCCACGCGGTCGCATTATTAGTTCTTTCTGCCTTGGCTCATCAAATATTAATATTCCTTCTAATAAAAGTTGTTCCACTAACCCTTCGGCAAAGCCAACATTTATATTGTTGTTAGTTGGCTATTATTATCATTGTTATTTGTTCGCGACGATACTTGAGTTGCAATGAAACGGGTTTGTTGTCAGTGTGACTTCAATTTTGAGATGCGGTTGTCTCAACCCACGACTATCCCATCATCATGTTGTATCTCTTTCAGGATGGATTGAAGAACGATAAGTCGGAATTTGCATGATTTGCAATTTGGAGACATCTGCTCATTTAAGACGAGGAACGGGTCAACCTGATCGGGTGAGCTAAGCGGAGGGATATAGGTATTTGCGAAATGTTTTCGTCAGCATATCTCCAATGAGCTAACAGGTGCAACGTGGTTTAAATTCCCTCATTTCTAACTACCCGTAAAATGTATTCAACCAGTCAAGTGGGTGCATTGACAAGTAAGGATTGTAATGTTGTAATACATACGTGTAGTGGGGAGCACTAATGCCTCGCTAAAGTTTAAAATCCCGTAAAAATTTCACACAAATTTGATTCATACAAAAATCAATATAAAAAATTAACAAAAACAAATTTGATTCACACTGATTCATACAAAAAGTGATATTCCTCATATCAGCAAGGGTTCGATCCTTGTCGGCAGATAAACTAATATTTTCATGGAAAATGGAACAACTTTTCGACGTATTCGTTTCATGTTGACCATGAGACGTGACGTGGTGCATACACTGAATTAAATTAGTATAATCATTTCATTCACTGTAGTTATGCACATGTCTGGCCAGATCAACATGATTAGTGGAAGTTTCAGTGGAATCGAAGGAAGACATTTTTTAACAATTTATTAAGTCTCAAGCTTTCGGAAAATACCTTTTTCCATCATCAGGAGTATAACTTCAGTAAATTCAAAAACATAAATTACGTTTAAAAATATTTACGGGTTAGGAATTAAGTAATCACTAGGGCGGCGTATCAACATGATTATAAACATGATTATTATACCCATTGTTCACACCTTCTACAAGCTTAATTTAAGCAATATTCAATTAAATGATAAAAAAAAATTTGCTTCATTATCAATAAAGTATACTTCAGCTGTGTCGAAACGAAATTTCACAATATGATCGGCATCTGAAGATCGAAATTAGCCTATCCTATAAATGTTGCATCAACTTGAACCTGGATAAATTGAATTTAATACGCAGTTCACGTTCAGCTAAGTTCAGTGTCACAACGATTGAGCACAAATTACTTGCCATAATGCAACAAATAATAAAACTGGGCATACTGCTCCTTTGTGGAAGCGTAATCTTCACTTTGGGTAATGCAGTAATTAATTAAGATTTAAGTTACAAAATTATTTAATTTCCACACGAATTCCAGCTCAGATCCCAAACGTCCAATATGGAGATGGTTCAGAACCCGCACAAGTAATGGACGTATACCTTCCATCCCTTGATATGGGAAGCATCACTAAAGTCATAGTTCTAATTCATGGTGGTGCCTGGGGCGGTGGCAGTAAATCCGATATGGAAGCTTTTGTACCCTTCATGCAAGCCGCATTCCCCACCCATGCTATTGTCAATATGGAATATCGGTTGGGTGGGTACTTTGAAAATTTCTGATAATAAGGTTATATTAAAATAATTGTTGTCATGACAACAGGAACCCATGCCAGCCCTGGATTTCCAAAACAACTAGAAGACATCGACCTAGCCTTATCCTTCATACAATCTAGTTTCACGCAAAACATAACCTTTGGCCTTATCGGATCCAGTGCAGGAGCACATTTAAGCATGCTCTACAGTTATGAGAGGAATAGACCGGATAGATATGTCCAAGTAATTGTGAGTCATGTGGGTCCCGCAGATTTGACGGAGATCAATTACATCAACCATCCAGAAAGGGAACTCTTCTTTGACCTTGTTGGACCCTGCCGACATGCGGAATGTCCAGAACTGTATTATGCGGCAAGTCCAATCTTCCACATTGACGCAAGAGCAAGTAAAACGATTGGGTTTTATGGCAGTAATGATCCTTTAGTGCCAAGCACACAAATGCCGCTGCTGAAGGCTAAATTGGATAGCTTCCGGGTAACAAATAATTTCACGGTTTACTCGGGTGGTCATGGTGACTGGGTGTGGGAAGATATTGAAGATATGATTGCGCAAATTACAAGTTTCTTTAATTTGCATTGGTGAAGCATGTTGGTTAATTTTCAGTTGAAAAGTAGTTAATTACATATGAAACATTCAAAATTAAAAGATGTACACGACAACATTATTTTTGTTGAGTCTTGATTACTAATCAGTATGATATATGATAACCATCCTCAAATGGTCATGGATTTATCTCCATACACTATCGAATGCCTAAATGCATTAAGCTGGAACATATAAAATGAATGAACAGTTGTATCATTTACATCTCAATGCCTTCCATTATTCGGTACAGACTCACCACTCATATCCCACCGATATGAGCCCCATAGTATGATGTATGCCCTATAGTGTTTGCTTCATCATACGTATCATGTAGATAACGTGATACTGAATTAGTTAATAAATGATATGACACATCGTATTATATCCTGGCGTGGTGATAACTTTAATTGAGTTCACCTGTATTGGGTAAGTTATGCATCATTACATTTATTCTCTACACCATTTAAAAAACCCGTTGCGTGCTCAATTTACGTCATTTGCTCGTCATTCCCTTGTCGCTCGCTACTCATCCTATTTTATTTTTAGAGATCCTTACTTTGCAACGAGGTGCTCTGAACTTACTAACAGGCTCATTTCTCTCTCGAATTATTAACTTTCAAAATGTCATACACTCCAACTCCAGAAACGTATATTATTACTAATATGCCACATCTACCCACAACCGCACTGTATCAAACTGCACTTCCTCCATATTCCGAAGCTGCTGAACCGCACCCAACTTATCGCGACTCCTCATATGCCCCCAAAGAAGTTATCTTCTCTTTCACAGATGCTTCCATTCGCCAAGGTTTTGTTAGGTAAAGAATTAAGAAATATGTCACATTAATTTGGAAGAAATCCTTATAAAAAACTATTTTATATCTTATTTACAATTAGGAAAGTATTCGCCATTCTCTTTCTCCAAACCGTGGTCACTTTTGGGTTCATCGCCCTGTCAGCTTTCGTCCAAGAGATTCGTGACGTCTTGACCACTTCCACGTTCATCTATATTTCCATCCCACTTCTTACTATAGACTTTTTATTTATCTTTCACATCTCTTTCCGTCCACAGCGTCTTCTTTCAACTCCTCTCAATTACATTTCGCTAGTTGTGGTTACACTATGTACGACGATTCCTTTAGCAGTGCTGTGTGCATATATTGAGTAAGTTACAAAACTTTGCAAGCATTGTTGCCTATGTAATTATTATCACTTGCTAACTTTGTGCAAATTAAATTTTTCCAGTTTAAAATACGCGTTCTTCTTCCCCACCGCCCTTATCCTTGCTTCGACATTATTCATTCTTCTATTCACGTTTCAATCCCGCCGAGAAATAACAACTTTGACTGGTTTTCTACTCTCCGCGATTTCGACTTTGATCACCGCGTCGATTCTATTCTTTTCGTTTCGAACTGAAGCAAAGGAAGCTGGTGACGAAGTTCTAATGGGGAGCATTCTCGGAGTTGCTGGGATGTTGACAATTATTTTTACAATGCTTTGGGTCGCTCTGGTTCGCGGAATAATGTTTGGTGAAAAGAAGACGAGTAGCTTAAATTGTTCACCGGAAGATTACATTTTAGCCGCAATGTTGCTCTATGTCGCGATTATTTTAATATTTTTAGTTATTCTGCTCATTGTCGTACTTATTTTTGGGGCGGGTAATAGTAGTTCTAATTCTTGTAATGGTGGGGGTGGAGGTTGTCATGGGGGATGGATATGGTTTTTCCCAATTTATTCTAATAGGACGCATCAAGTTAATAGGGACGAGGAAGGGCAAGCTGCTTAATTGTTTTTATATTGCCATCGAGAATATAATAATACAGTTACATTTTTTTTTAGTAATTTTGGATGAAACGATAACTTAATTACAATTATTTATGTTTATGAATTATAAAGTTAGAATAAAATGTAATTCTAATCTAAATACATATATTCACATTGAGAATTACACAGATAAATTTGATATAAACTTCTATTTTTAACGCTATGGTTACATTCAGTAATTTTAGGGTTTGATGCATTAGGCAAAATGAAATGAGACAGACACTACGTGATTCAGACTATTTGTAAATTATAGTAATGAAATCCTCGCTACACGTGATTTGAATAGTTTTGTTACGCTATCCTAACTTTACACATTGCTCACACTTCTCCCAGAAGTAGGTTGTTGAACTGCTCTTTCATGTCGTGATTTTTTCAATTCACGTACATATGCGTTCACAATGGCAAGGCAGTAGCAATTTATCCCCACCCACAATCCAGGACCAATAAGGGATTCCACCTTCATGTTCCTAACGAATAAGATTTCCATCATTGCGAAAATCCCTACAACAATATTAACCCAAGTCATCCACGTCCAAATTCTGCATTTTATAATGCATCCCTAAAAAAATTATGGCAATTTTAACATGAAGTATGCTTAGAATAAATTCGATTGGGCTACTTCAGTTACGCGAATGGCTCCAAAATAGAGTGAATTTGCTGCCATCATTATAATTACGACGGCAACAATTGTTCCAACCAGCAAAGGAGTACCTATAGAAGAGTTTATATTGATTACATTTCTGAAATTAAATTAAATTGTGTAGAAATGTTGACGTAGTATTTCTACCATGTCCATGTTTGCCCCACATTGTTAACCGAAGCCTGTCGGAGTACAGTACAGAATCCCTCTTGCCGCTTACAATTAAAAGGACAAGTGCACTGATCCCCTAGAAAAAATTATGATTTTAAATTGCAAATATGAAATCGGAGATGCTTACACAAATATCAATTATTTCTCACGATTTGAATCACTGCGATATTCTTGGAACGTTTTTGATAAGTTCCGGTGCACATTGTTAATTTAGCAAGTAACACCCTTTTGGTTCGGTATACAATAACTCAAGCAATTTAAGTAGTCCTTCACATTCGTTAGTTTTTGGCAGGCAGAATTTTTAGTTCATTTGATATTTGATTTGAAATGGCAAATGTGTAAATCGCAGTGGAATCACAGACGGATGATTCGTATACGTAAAAGTGAAGGGGAACTGGAGCAGTCAAATATTGGTGAAAGTACATATATGGATGAATGGATGGCTCATTTTATCACTGATGCGCAGATTCGTACATTCCGTGTTAACAAATCATCTCAAACTATATCAACTGGTTCAAAGATTGCTCGATCAAAGATTACTTTGTTGGTTTCCCTTACAAGAAAGACATTGACATTGATAGATTACTGGTTGTCAGAGTTCAGCCATCCCATTATTTCTAGTTCTGCAGCAAAAAGCTTCCTATATTTTCATCAATGCAGTTTGCACTACCATATTAATCCATGGCTCACGTTGCTTATCTCATCTCTTGCTTTCATCCAACAACCTTGTACAAACAAAGCTTTCCCCAATGAATTAGTGATGACACGATTCGTGCCTGCATACAAGTACACGTTGAATAGTATACGCTGATAAATAATATATTAAGATCATACTAACTCAGCACAGAATAGAGAGAGACTGCAGTCACGCTGCTTTAAAATGGATAGAGTGTTTTGCATACACAAAACAAGCTAAGTATGTCTTCAGCTAAATAATTTTTACAAAGTATGACAAACAGAAGGGTTAAATGTTGATTAATAATTTTAAAACAAATAGAAATAAATACGCGATGTTTGTTTCGATCCAGTTATGCATCTGTATTCTTCTCAATGATGACATTTATGTCAGAAATTGGTTGTTGAATTAGTCGTTCATCTTGTGATTTCTCAAATTCCCCGACATACGAGTTAACAACGGATAAGAAATAGCAATTTAGCCCCACCCACACATCATACCAAATAATGCATTTTACATTCATTGAGCCAATATACAACGCCATGCCCACAATTCCCAGAAGTATAGTAGCACAAGTTATCCAATCCCATCTTCTGCATTTTATTATGCGTCGCTGCAAAATTGGGGGTATGTGAAGGAAAAAACAATGGGATTTATTTTAATAGGGTTAATAATTTTATTACCAGAATGGAACCAAGATAAGACAGAGTGAACTTTTCCAATGAGGATTTCAATCACTAAATATTATTACAAATTTTATTGCTTTCTTTAAATAATTATTATTACTTACTTATGTATTTTACCATCGTCCGGATTTCCTATCGACCAAAATTTTGCCTTGCAAGGTTTAACCAATTCCTCCAATTTGCTAAACAATATAAACCTGGAGATTGAACAATATCCCTGCGAATTAAACAAAATGATATCAAATTGCCTTTTAAGAAGTGTAGAATGTTTTCATATTTTTAATAAAGAAATTTTCCTTACAATTTACACGGAGCAATATTTTCACAACGCTTTTGTGCATTTTGTCCTGTCAATATTTGGGATTTTGCACATGCGAAATTTGTAAAAGATGCAACGTTAAAAGAATTATGTATTTACAGAGAGGTTTTGCGCGAAAGTGAAAAAGTAGAATGAATAGTAGACTGGTGATCCCAATCTCATGATCTGTGCACTACAGTGTGTGCATGAGAAAGAGGAACATGCGGATTAATATGACATTAATAATGTATATCTATAAGTATCAAGTGAGAGATAAGACGCTGATAGATCAGTTGATTTTGTATAAATGACGTTGATTTATTATGGATTGTCAGATCATGGGCGCCTTGTATCCAGCCAGACCAAACTCACTTTAATTCACTGATTCAGAAAAACGTTTTTCTGCTTACTTTCACCAAGGCTACCCAGATTTCAGACATGCATTAGTGTATAATGCGTTCTGTTCAACCTTCTGTAAATTATAGCTATTTGATTGCGATATTCAGACAAATTCTAATTATTCAAGGAACCGTTTTATTATCGTAGTCCCTCACCAGAACAGTACTATGAAGTTAATAGCTACACATAAATACATAAAAATTCAAGCCTTTCTTTTCCTCCTGCATCTTATCAATCTTCCAAGTTATTAAAATGCATTCTACTTAGGGTTATACTTGCACGTTTTCCTTGGATAACGCTTTCAATATTTCCATAAGTTGATTTGTAAAGGTTAATAATCTTTCAAATTTCGTGGTAATTCTTTCTTTTTTTCCACATCTGGATGAAAGTGATTGGGATCATTCACGTAAGCTTAGAGTATGGCCTTGTCATCGTCTTAAATTGAATGTATTTGTCTGAACACCAAGGATAATAAAGATGGCTTCGTTCGAAAGCTGATCATGGTTTTAAATTTTTGGTTGAAGTTGAGTCACGGAATTCCATACATAGCTTCAAATTTATTATCCACAACAGAATATAAGTTCATGGTTAGGATTTAGTAATTCATAGGTAAACTGAAATGCATAAATGCGGTTTATGCAGCACGCGGTTAATACATACATTTTTTATAAATCAAAAGATTTTCGTGATATATTGTATTGTTCCAACTTGAAAAAAAGGTCGCTGAAGTGGACAACTCTTATGGAAAAGTAAACTTTACTAAAGGTCTTAAAGGTTTTCTACTAATATTGAAGTTGGTACACTAGCGCAAACATACATCAATGCAAAGATACCAGACCTGTAGTAGAGGTTTTTATAAAAAAAAAGT
>JAQFZJ010000686.1:0-19036 GCA_034695645.1 Folsomia fimetaria
TATCGCCATAACTTTTTCAAATATGGACCGATTTGGCTCATCTTCGAACTTAGCCTTCCTATTGAGTCAATCTACAATTGTGCAAAATTTGGAGTCGATAGGTTCAGTATTTTGGGCTCAATCGTGTCCCAGACGGACAGACAGATAGACAGACACAGACGGACGGACATGATGGCTACATAAGCCCTGGGTCGGGCTAAAAATGATTGCCTCGTACCTCGAAATAAGAAATTGCAGAATAGATTCAGCTTGGCATACATAAGCGGTTGTTATGTACGACAAAATGATGGAATTTGTGCCATTGGACAAGATTAATTGCATACACTCCATATAGGGGAATTCCCAGCCTTGAGAAATAAAACCATTTCGGTAAGTACACGTTTCCCCAAAATCTTACGGAGTTCCGCTCTCTCAAATTTGTGCCGAGGTTTACGAAACAAGCGACAATGATAATGAAATATTTGCAGAGAAACATTTACACATCATCCAGTTGCCATTTCCACTGTTGCAATTTGATTTCGTCATAATTTGATAAAAGTGGAGGATTTGATTCATAAACCCCGCGTGTTGTTCCCCACGAATGAATACATCCCAAGAAAATATGGTGGACAACAGTCGTGTAATAAATTCCAGCCACATGTTGAACATTTGCTCGGGTAATATTTCACTGTGATCACCTAGGATGCATCTGTAGACGGAATCCAAACTGGACATTGTGAGGATTAGAAAAATATAGTATATTCGCCAGTGAATTTTTCCTGTGACAACGCGACGTGTCTTGGTTAACTGCCAGCCCTTCTTATTTATTTTTTGGTGGATGTGAATGGCGTCACCAAGAGGAAATAACCTTCCTGTATGATGTGACCAAATTGTCACCCATTCGGATGGCAGTAACCGTTTTAGTGATGACATGGAGTTCATAATTACGAGCGAGTTCTATCTTTCTGTATATGAGCGAACTGTCTGCTTTGTGCATTGTCACGTCTGCCTTGTCAGCCATGCACTTAACATCATCATTTACTGTGCTTAGTTGACTATTAATTTAGTAAATATTTAACATTCATAGCCTTCCGCCATAAGCTGTGTGCTTTATCAAACGTTTCGTTAACTCGTAGAAGAAACCAAGCTTTTGCCATCGTTTGTTTAGCAATTTATAAATTGAATTAAGTTAAAAAATTTCGAAGTTATGACTTTCTGATTGTTTCGTCATCGGTTGGTAAAGAAAAGGTCATCCTAATGTTGAATGCTGATATAACCACTGTTCCAGCTATATCTTAAATTGCGATGGTTCAGGCAATTTTGCTAGTTATTAGACTAAAACCTCACAAATATCAATGAACACCAATGTTAACGAGTTATTTTATTATTAATTTTATCTACTTAAATTTAATGGATGTGCGTCCGAATTAATTAGTATTGATAACCCAAAATAATTACCTGAATTTAAGCAATTGCAAATAATGCACGTAAATATTTTATTCGAGAACAACTAAAATGTGAACAACTTTATGTAATCAAGATCAATTATGCAATTAATGTGTATGAGACGAAATATTAACCATAAGTTTAAATTGTCATGTTTAGATATAATCACTTTACTATACCATGATAAAATGTTAATGCTTTGTCACATTAATTTGAACTAATATCTGTAGATTTTAATGGATGTGCGTCGGAGATGGCTAGTTAATTTAAAAACTACAAATTGGAATAAACACTTAGGACCCTAACTAATCATATAAATTTGAGCCATCGGTGATAATACAGGTGAATATTTCATTCGAGAACACTTAAAATGAACATAACTTTTATCAAGATTGATCACGTAATGAACGTGTATGATGCGAAATATTCTGCATGAGCTGGAATTATCATGGTTAGATAAAGTCATTTTGCCATGCCACGTAAGTAAAGCACAACTCAGCATAATTCAGCAATGTAATTTTACACATTTGATACAACAATTTCAAACATATGGTGTTTAAAACAATTTTTGGTAAGACGAAATATTTTAGCATAATCAACTAGCACAAGTAATTCGTTCTAAATTAAATTTTTCATCACATTTTAATTGTAATACGTTTAAATTCTAATAGCAACTACTTTGCTCAATAATGATGGCAATTGACGACAACCTGGATTGGTTCGATACACTCCATCTCGAAAGATTTCTTGGTGCAGGATCTTTTGGTTTGGTCTTCAGTGCGACCTCAGAGCATAATGATGAAGATGAAGACTGCGCAGTAAAATTCATATTCTTTGAAAATAGCGACGTAGATCCAATGGAAAAGGAAAGAGTAACAAGAGAATATAATTTGATCGCTGGACTGCGACATGAAAATCTTGTTGATATTATGAATTCAGCAGAAAGAAACTTTACGGTTGAAGACATTAGAGGACTTATCGATAAAAGTCGAGCTTCATTAGAATTTGATAAGCTAGAAGAAATTGAAAAGTACGAGCGGCGAGCACAAAGAAATGGTTTACTGCCAATATTTTGTATCAAAATGGAACTTTGCGGAAGAACATTGAGAGATTGGTTAGACGTACGAAGCCTCAGAAGACAAGAATCTAACTCAAATTTAGAAAATGAACAATTTTCGATTGTAAGCGGAATGATTCAAGGACTCAAGTTTCTACATTCACACATAATTATGCACCGTGATTTCCGCCCTGACAATATCATGTTTTCCGAATTCGACACCATCAAGATTGGCGATTTTGGACTTTGTCGAAAATGGCATAGCGCTGAATCCCGGTATGAGACACTCTCCAATTTCGTAGGTGCGGCTCTCTACCGCGCACCGGAAGCGGATACTACTAATTATGGTTTGAAAGCCGATTTATATTCCCTGGGTCTTGTTATTTGGGAAGTGATACAACTCATGCCAAAAAACGAGAGATTCAACAATTTCTACAATTGTGTTCATAACGGGCAAAAGGAATTGATAAAATGCCATCCGAAATTCCATTATTTTGAAGAAACTGTATTTGCCCTGACGAGGCTAGAAAATGATCGAATCAAAAGCATCAATTCGTTTTCTTTAACTGATACTGGACAAGGTAATTAAATTGTGTGCAGGATAAGGTAAATTGATAATTCTACTAAAATAAAGTTTTTGAATTTAAGGTGAATGGATGTTCCATTTAATAGGATGTCAAATTACTTTCACCATCATCCACCCCGAAGAAATGCAAGACGTAAAACAGTTGGTGCAGACCTGGATTCCACACGTTTTTCAAACTGCGAGAAATGTTGAAATTGTTCCATCCACTGTTGCTTTAATCCCTCGCCTTTCATCAAGATGTACATCATGTAGAGTTTCCTTTGTGTTGGAAGAATTGTGTTATTCTAAGACGGATATAGAAAATCGGCTTGGGTTTACAAGAATTCGGAACAACAATGCCCGGTTGAATTTTCCGAGAGGGGTCGAAAATTTGAGATTTGGATATGATATGAAAATGTGAGTTAACATAAAATTGTTCATTGTGAGACATTCAAAAACAAATTCTTAAAATATGCGTCATTTCAGAGTTCCACTGAAGGATTTACTCAAGAATGGGAACAATGAAGTTACATCAAATACTAAAGCAAGTTTAACCAACTTGTTATTCAGCGCAGTTACGGCTTTACTAATAATTTTAGTCTTACAACAAATCTGGATTGTATTTCCCGATTTGAAATGAGCTGAACTGGTGCTATTAGAACAATTATATGTTATGTGCATATATACATGTAAATTCAAGTTTTATGAGAAGGCGAGAATAATTCAATAGCATTGCAGATTCAATATGATATTTTATAGTTGTTTTTAATTAATTAGAAATTCATTTTGATGTTTTAAGAAAATACCCGTTCTGACAAAGACTGCATGCCACTGTATTACAGTGAAATATGGGAACAATTGAATTTGTTAGTGCATACATTTTAATAGAATTTGGAATGAATCACACAGCTCTGAAATGGATTAGTTTGGATAGAGTTAAATAACTAAATCTGCATAATATTATTATTCTGTCAGGTTCGTGACAGTTATTATCCTTGTAATAATCTTAATAGTTTATGATGGACACATAGTAAGTGGAAACAATTTCGTGTCAGTCAAATCTAATTAATCATTATATATTTTATGCAAACAAGACATACAAAGAATAATTCTTATGTACTACATATAAGCACAGAAATCAGAATCTGTCCCGTTTCTTCAAATAAACAAAATTTAGAATATGCGTACATACTAATACATAAGTAAGTAAAGGCTGGCTGCAGTTTACACATCTATATCTTAATCTTAAGTTTTGTCGTCCCCTGCATCATTTTAGTTGCATATCCAGAGGCCTGCAATAATGATGTCTTCGTGTCATTTTAGTTAGTCATAAAATTATGAGGATTACTAAACTGATACAAGCTTTAATGTCTAGTTTGTGTTTATTTTAATTTTAAGATTAACAAGCAAATGTTTGTGTTATACATTGTTTGTATATTTAGGATCCAAATTCAAATGGTTATAATGAGAAAGGGAGCCCGATGACTCATCTAGTTCTCATACAGTAGCATCATGTAATGTAGAAAAGTTAAACTAGTCACTAGTGCATAAGATTGCAGGGCTAGGCTTTAACCCTTGGCTGAACTTTCTTCACAAAAGTTCTACAAAAATCTTCATTCCTTCTCCATCGCTCCAGCAACAAGTCCACTGCATAAAGCCTTCTTGAGCAATCTCCGACAAAAAAACATTATATTTTAGTATCTGCACAGTGCCACCAATACTTTATAAATTAAAAAATAAATTAGCAATCAATTATTTATAATCACACTTAAGATCTTTTCCGAAACTTAACAATACAAATTTCAACAACAACAAATTTCTAAAATCAAATTAAAATGAATTTCACTTCTACCCGTGTCATTGGATTCATCCTTTTGGTCTGTTTTCTGGCGATATCTGTACATGCAAAAGTTGGTAAGTGATGCAGTTATAAAAATGAATTAGATAGCTTAGCAAGAATAATATTATGGATATGAAAATTATAGTCATACGTTAATTTATTGTTTTTGATTCAACAGACATAAGAGTTGAGGTTCAACGACCACCACTCCAATGTTACCGATGCACATCAGATCTTTGGGGCAATGACACCACCACCTTCCCATTCCTTCCATATCATAAAAATTGTAGAGATTGGGGCTTTCAAAATCTTCCTCCCAGTTTCCTAGTGACATGCGACAACACGACCAACATCAATGAAACGGTGACCATTTACGACAGCATTGGACCAGCGGAACGGAAGGCTTATCTGTCAGATATCTTATCTCATACTGGAAAACTTATTATGGAATGTGGTCAGATTTATTCTTCCGAAAATGGAGTCACGAGGAAGGGTTGCGCTGCAGTTTTCTCATCATTCCATCAGCTTTTCCTTCAACAGAAGAAAATCTATAAAGGGGAGCATTCTATCACGGCCAATTATTGTGCTGGAACCAAATGTAATGCTGGGGCGAAGGTGGGGGCTATCAATTTGGTGACATTGCTGATTGTAGGGGCATGCAGTTATTTCGTTGTTATGTAATTTTAGATGTTTTTATGTAAGATTTTATTTTCAACGTTTTAATGATACAATTTTCTTTACGAAAAAATAGTGCATTATTTTATTATTCATTGTTACATTTGTGCTCTCTTCTCTTAATATTGAATGAATAGAATACTATGACAACTAAATTTATTCCGCAATTGAACATTCTTTAGGCTTAAAGATGTAAAACTTTTGTCACGGTTTTAGATAAATTACTAGTAGATAATATACACACAAATATGCATTTTCTTTGGAATTAAATTGTTTTGTCTTTCTTTTTAAATTATACATCTACTCTAAAATCTACTCTAAAAATCTACTCTAAAAATGCTAATATGCAGGATAGCATAAAGATACAATAAGTTGATGATTTCCATAATACATAATTCATGTATTCGGTGTACCTGTAGCCATTACGTTTATAGATTTTAAACTTTTATAAAATAATTTGTTCTAATATGAAACCTATAGATTACATACACATCGTGTATTGATATTTTACTATGAGATAGGTTTACTGAAAATATAATATTTCTTTCCGAGAATAATTAAAATCGAGGATGATGCAAGTTTATGATGAGTTGATGCAATGATATTACAAATCATGGTGTTAAGTTTGTAAAATTTAATTTAATTCATTTGCAAATCAGCAGAAATTAAAGATACAATTTATTTGAGATGTATATCCCCATCATGGAGAAAGTCAAAGTTATCCACAAACTTGCAAATTGCTTAGGACTTGAACTCATCGACTCAAATTCTGCATCATTTTCCGGTCCATTACACCAATCTCCAGCACAAACACAAACTCTATCCACCCTTCCATCCTCTCTTGTTTCCGTGCAGGTTTCTGCCTTATATTTATCTCCGTCGTGATAAACATCCCAACACCTTCTGCTCACAAATGGCTGGTTGTGAATCGGGCGACCATTTTCATCCTTAATTGTCCAATATTTACATCCACTTGGGCAATTATATTTCTTTAAGGAAGGGCCAAAATCATTCGAACTTGTCTTGCATGGTTGGCTTTGAGCGGTGCCAGAGCATGAGTCGTCATAACAGTTGTAGCCTGGTTATAAAAAGATTAAGTTATTATTATGACATAATTAAATACAATTTTTATCAAATCCCCCAACCTTCACTCCTGGTGACAAATGCTAACACGGCTAATGCGCAATATAATGCAAGATTCATTTTTATGTGTTTTCTGATCCAACGCTTTTGATATTCTGGCCCGTTTTTGAGTTGGGAAGTGTGACAAATATCCTCATTTTATGAATCCTGCTCCACTTGTTCTAAATTTAGTAACATCCTGTGATCTTTTGGTTTGATGTTTATGCATGGTTATAAAAGTGTCGTCTTTAGTCGGCATGTATAAAGTATATACTCACTTTAATCTGTAAGAATGTGAGTTACAGTTTCACAATATAATTTCCCTGCATACTGCATTGGCAAAACTCCACTTAACTTGAGAAGCATATAGAAGCAAGATTGTAGGGAACTATCATCTAAAGGTCGATAAGGTGCGTGCTATCCGTATTTATTTTTTGCATTGCTTGTGATACATGTTTACCTTCTTCACACGTGGATACCGTTGAATTGGTAATGCGTGGAGCAAAAGCCTACCACAATAAGGAAGATTTCAGTGCTCAAATGAGCTAAATGAGTAAATATTTCACTTCACTAAATGACTGAATATATGTAGACTGATGAATGCATGCAATTATATAAATTCCATTATTTGAAAAGACTATGGGCATTTGGAATTACTCCAGACGGAAGGCAGGACCAAAAGAAAAGGATGAACTGGTTTTGTCTCACTTCAAAAGCGGGACCCTTGTGTACCTTTAGGAACAGTGTTTATGCATACATCAATAACATGAATGTATGCATGTGCAGTAGTCTCTAGTCTCCACACAAAATACATTCCGCAGAGGGACTTTATTATGCTTTTAAAATATTGCACATGGTCCAGCGCACGGCCAACAATGATCACAGTCTGTACGGGACTTGCATTTCTTGTAATCGTAACTTTGTGACTTGGTTCGATTTGCAGTGTAACACCATTCACCGCCAACCAGGGAAACACCACAGTATGCCCAGCAGTATCCTTTTTGACAACCGAATTCTCCACACGATCCGCTATGTACTGCTGATACCAAGCCTAATGCAGTTGCCGCCCCAAGTAAACTTCCTACAGCAACTGACAGAGCGGGACCCGCGATAGCTCCCAATGCTCGTTTGTTTCTTATTAAATTTCCTGTACCGCCGTTAATCGTGCCCGTACATTCTTCGTCAGCAACCGGCATGGTTGTTGTCATGTGGTCTCGCAGACCGTTGGCCGGCATAACCATATCTTTAATCACTTTGACGGATGCGCCCCTCGTTGGCAGTGTAAATACTGCTACAATCTATTCATAATATTTAATTTGAAAATTAATAACTTCTGTTATAATATAAATTCTGTAATACTCTACTTTACCACCAGGATGCTCTCGGCATGCGTTTCTAGGTACTTCATATTCTAAGAACCCTGGAATTACAAGGACAAGAGTACACGGAGTGAGGTAGATTTTGCTCTTGGATGAATGCTTGAGCATGAATGACCTAGTCAGAGCGAAACAATAGGCGATAAATAAATAAAATATCAACAAATCAGATGTAAAACAAATCACGTATGACATACATTCCGGAAGCATACATTTTGAATTTGTTAGTAAATGTTTTTATTTTGAATAACAGTATGGTTTGGCAACCAAGTAGTTTTTGAAACAACAACTTCGATGCGTTTCCTCGAAGAAAGTGGAATCGAAGATTTGCAACGAACAATTCGCAACAAGTGCAAGTTCACCCCACAAATTGAGGAAAAAAGAAAATTGATATTCTAGTGAGGATAAGGACGACGACATTTCCAGCTCTTTTTCCATTTGTAATTTTTGTAATGTCCGTTATTTAATTCCTCAACACTTATATGTGTACAATAAGGGGATCTGCATCTCATGTCACATGGAAATTGGGTTGGATATTGAGAAAAACATACGTACGTTACTATGGAAATTAGATTCATGCGGTAGTATGTTCACTCATGTTCATTCAAAATCATCCCAAATTATTTATGTATCCATTATATTTTTATTTTACAAAAATAATGGGATAACACGAATATCCAGATGATTAAAATCATACTTTTGTTAATGCACGCTGCCTGGTTGTTAAAATGATATAAACAGGTACCATTGCGAATATATGATATTGAATTTAGCATAAATGAGATGTAACATTGGATTTTCCAAACATTTGCGCACAATTTATTTCAATTAATTTATAGTGAAATCCACATCACTACTAGTACTAGTGACTTAGAATTACCAGAATTATTTGCATATGGGTCGCCAAATTGACCGTATTTTAGCATGATACCGAGGATTACTCAAGTAAAAAAGCAAATGCAAGAACGATCCAACAATCACAATCGAACTTACAATCATCATATTCCGGACGGTTGGACTACACGATCTTGTTGGTGGTGATGTAGGGCGAGTTTTGATTTTGTCGTAGCAATCAATTTTTCCACCAACCATTTTATGCAGAGCGATATGGTGGTCAATAAACGCGTCCAACTTGAGATCATGAACTGATAATGCCACATTATTGCTTGCTGTAAAGTATACTTCTTCACATGAATAAGAATAATGAAGGACAGGCGTCACCATTCCACTCATTGGTTCAGTATTTGAGACAAATTCAATATATTTAACTTCTGGAGTTGTGTCGTTTACAAAGAGAGCTGGATCTTTCCAAATTTTTCCAGTAAAATTTTGCAAATAGAAATTACTTGCATTTGTGTGGAAGTGGAATTGCAACCAGTTGTGAGATGAATTCCAATTGAGTTGTATAATGCCAGTTTGACAGTCACCAGATATTGTGACACCTCCAACAGGAAGGTCAATGGTAATGATGTTAACCTATAGAAATTGCGATTTCAAAATTTATAAGAGTTTTGAAATAATGGTTCCTGCAATAATCAGGACTATTTACGAACCTCTGGTAGACTTATTTGGATCTCGAAGGCAGCTTGTATTATAATGCAGGCAGTGCTGTTGGCATTGTAAAGTGTGTAATTATCTTTATTAAAGGGGAAAGTGATGGTTGAAGGTTTTGGTAGTGTTGTGACCACCACTTGTAATAGGGTGATTAATATCAATTTTTTTTAAAGTGGCATTTCCATTTACAATGGCGAACAGATGCATATATACCTCTTTTACTAGCACAATCTAAATTACAAAATGTGAGTGATGTTTAAAGTAATCCTCAGTTAAGTGATGATGTCGGATGTCGACGTATTGCGTGGTATTAGACAATAGCTGAATATTCCTATCTAATAAACGACCACCTACTATTCACGTCAAATATTACATATGTATGCTGTACCTATACACATTCTGAATATAATATTCTTCATTGTTGCATTCCAACAAAGAATATATTTGCTGTAACAATACAAAACACGGAAACTGATGCTGGTGCTATGCATTTCTAGGTAGGTAACCACGAAGTAATTTGAAATGCATCAGAATTTTATTACAGATAAGCCAGGCTGCGTTCACTAATTTATTTTTCAGTGCAAAATAATGCAAGGTTACAATAATTGGTTTATGGACAGTTATACATTTTCTTCAATTTAGCAATATCATTGTTAGTTAGTCCATTCCGTTGCTTGGTAATAATAGATCCATCCTATACATATGTAACAATTGGGTAGACTTGAATTATAAAAGCTATGAAAATTTTAAAATAAAATGTAAGTTTATAATTTAATTACCTTCTTGCGCATTGTTGGATTTCCATTCTTGGTGAAATCGTATGACCCGTAATGCATAATTGAAGAAGTATCGTAACCAACTCCAAAGGTAAGAGACCCAGAATAAATCTTGTACTGGTATTGAGGACCTGTCACCATGGCAACCGTTTCGATTTTAGCAAATGCCAATTAAAAATGAGAGCGTAAAATACATGACTTACTTCCATCCTCAATTTCATTCGTGTACACGGTAATATATTGGTCTCTATCGGGACGCGTTTGCTCATGATTGAATCCCATTGCATGAATATTTTCGTGCATGATGATCCCTTTCGTAACACAGCCGGGATCTTCAAGATTGATGATTTGTCTTCCGCCAACTAATGTCACAATTAACAAACATTGATAAATCGTACCGTCTTTATAGAGAATGAATAACTTACGTCTCCCAATGCTGTTTGAATAGCATCCACTCTTGGCAGCACCTTTCTGAATGTAGACATAATCCCCGCTAGCCACGGCACCAGTGGGCCATTTTCGAATTGAAATACAAATCTTGGTACTAATTTCGTATAATGCGCCTTCAATTAGTTGAGCTTGTTGGGCACCTGTAATCAATAAATTTTAACCATAATTGTAAATGGCTCAAAATGAATTTTGCAGTGTGTAGAAACCTACTAAATTCTGGGGCAATCTGAACAGTATAACCATTTCTCCAACGAGAAGATTCACTTGGGTTTCCAGAAAAAGAGCCGATTCTGTCAGAATCGTTGGTTCGGCAAGGTGGTGCAGCTCCATTTGGGTTTAGTTCTTTTTCTGAAAATGAGCAGGTAAAGATAATGTTGAATTTTAGTACATGTTTTATTTTTCGTATTCGTACCCAAAGCAGCCATATTGACTTTTGGGTTTGAAAGTAGCACTGGTCCATTTGGAGCGCAGGTGATGCTTCCAAGTCCTAACAATACACCAAGTCCTATAAAGGTCACTGTCATGTTTGTAAGTTTTTAGGAGCTGATTGCGTTGTAAATTTGGGTTAGAAGTGGCATGTTGTAAATCTATTCTTGTTTATATATCGGAATTATAACCACAGAGATATTGCATCTGAAGCCGGCAAGCATCTGCTCGATTTCTGCAGAATATCAATATTTTGGGAATTTAATCTGCTGCGGTTATGGAAAGCAATAGTTAGAAGCAATTAAATGCAAAATTCTTAAAATAAAGGAATTTAGTCATAAATGCTCCCACAAATGGCAGGCAGTTCTTCGAATATGGTTCACCTTGAGGTTAAGTGGTACGCGTGAAAGTACTTTGGACACCCTGACTTTGTTAATTCTGGTGAATCTGTCAACGTATTACTGCAAATGCATGCATAATGGCATGGCATAATATATGATTTATTTTTTGTTTCGCGAATAAGTACAAATTAGTGATGTACTAGTTATGTACATATATAATCATCATGAGGGGTGCAGTTCTAAAGTTAATAACGTACCTATATCGTTTAGAGCGGATTGCTATCAGCGTGACTTACATGCATTATTTTTTAAGACAATCCCCGTTTAAATTAGGATGAATTCAAGTTTCCTTTGAAAGTTACATATTCTGCTACTTGGTGCATTAATTCAACAACTACCGAAACATGGCATTTTCAATTTTACGAAGTCAAGCGGCTATTGCCAATTATTCTCACCCTGTGATGGTTTTTTAATCGTTTTTTGTAATAGCGCGAGTTAGAAATTTTATCCGGAAATTTGTCGGTTGGAAGATTTGAAGATGACAGATTTCGTTGGAAGTCAATTATTTTCTGGGAAGTTGGCAATTATGTACACTCTTGCATTAGTTAAGTATAACCCCGTCTTCAGTCAAAACCAGCATTTTAAACTGTCATCCGTGATTTGTATTCCAGTTTTTACGGCCTTTGTAGCTGACGGATTTCGTTGGTTAGCAAATTATGAAGCCAAGAATCCGGCAGATACCTATTTCCAGTTGACATCGTCTCATTGGCTTTTAACCGATCTGGCGTCGGATTCATTTAAAATTGTCATGGTTGAAAAATCTAGGACATAGTTGAATGTAGGAAGCAGTAATTTAAAATTCGAGTAATTTAAAATTCCACATTTATTCGTTACCACCTCCACCAACCGCCAATTATTACAATTGATATTATTACACTGCAAAGAAATTATCACAAACGCTTCATAGAATGATAATATGCAGGTCGGAAACTCAAATACATTTGAAATACAATATGAGGGGACTTGAACCTCCCATTCAATCTCATTGTTTATATTAAATATGAAAGTAATAGTTACAAGATTAAGTGAAATTGTTTTAAATTATTTATTTATTTCTAATTTGGGAGATATTTAGCATAATTTGAATGAATATTAAAGTAGTCTGTCCTGATCCACAATGGATAAGATACATAAAATGATTGTAAGGCATAACGCAGCATAATGTGCCCTCATTGATTAAATCAATTTATTGAACACCAACACTTCACCGTTAGTTGTTTAGAATAGGTCATATTCTTTTATTGCAACGTAATAACCACTCCAACACCTTACGATTATGGAAACATAAACTCGTCAACATTTTGACATCAATCTAATAAAACACCCATGTGTCCTATATACCAATAATATAAGTGACAACTAAATTTACACATTTATTGTTCCCAGGACCCAAATAAATATGTGTCTCGCCAAACTCGCCATATCAAAGTAGGGATCTGAGTCTGAGACGGATTCTTCTTCTTTGCTCACCTTTTATGAGACACTAAGAGCGAAACCTTTTCTTTACAATGTAACAAATGAAGGGATTATAGGACTCGAATTTGTGAATGAATTGGAAAAGGGATTAGCGTTTAACAAGCGGATAACATTTGTAACACCATTTTGTACGTTATTAGCCAGGTTTAGTATAATGCTTTCACTAAACAAAATTAAGCGTACATACTTATCTTGTTAACGTATTTGTAATAAAGTATGTGTGAACGCAATGAAGGACACAAATAGATTTGCTTGGAGAAATGGTGTTTGTGTAGAAACGTGCCCAAGCGATTTCCAAATTTGTATAAATGAGAATGCAAAGATTTAGTCGGTGGTGTGCATTTGTAAGAGACAGACTAATACAAACCTAGCTGAAGTAAAATACAAGGTAATAAGATAATACATTGTCGTTATTCAATTTAATTTTTTATAGATAACTAATTAAGTAATAATTACTGATCTCTAATTTTCAGATGCAGATCAATATTTTAATTCTCGCTATCACGGCGTTTACTTTCACAACATGTTCTTATCATCCAAGTATAATGAACCCATCCAATAATCGTCCGGAAATGTCATGGATGAACGAAGATATTCGTCCAATGGCAGTACGAACGCCATTGAAATCCGACCCTGACCACTTTCATAAAAAATCAAACCCCGGACATCCATATTTTGGAGTTATGAAGCCCTTAAAACCAAAGGCTGGAAGAATGAGGATGAATCTTTTAAATATTAAGAAGACAAAACCTTTCGGATTTATGAAGGAAAAAGCTTTACTCAAAAATGATTCATATCTAACCACCCCTGGACATGTTAATCGTGAAGAAATAAACATCCAAAAAGGAAAGCTCGTTCAAGAAACTAATCTTATCACTATTTTGAGGGCTTATTTAGGAAGTAATAATAAAAGCAAGTGTTAATTAAACATTATTATGTTTTTGATTATCATATTTTGAAGACATAAAATTTATCCTGATATTAATATTAACCATTTTTGATTTAAGAATGTCTTATATAAAAATGTGGAACTACTTACAATCGTTGTTAACAGTACAGTCTAGATCCTGTGTCTCGACGTTTGACAATCATAGTTACTTATAATTACTTTTAACTTCACGTGTTGAAGTTTTTGTATGTATAATGTTCGCCTGATTAAACGAAAGTATTACAAATTTCTAATTAAACAGCTCATGCAGATTTTAATTTTAGTCATACTTCGTATCTAAATTTCAAATTCATCTTCTACATTATAAATATAACGATTGACCGAAAACTGATGCATGCAACGACCTTATATATTATGAATTCCTTCCCGGATGTGCTGATTTAGAATTGCAAATCTACCTTATGTAGTTGATCATAATCTTTATTAGAATCTTTATCTTGATCATAATTATAGTTCCAAATACATAATGCGTCACAGGAACCTGCCCTTATCTATCAGTGTCATTTCTATGTTTGATGCTGACGTGCATAAGTGTAACACAATGGTCCTAGTCTTCCGACTACAAAGGTAAGGTTATCTGGCTTTAATAGCTCTCCAATAACACACTGATAGGAAACCATTCTCAATTAAATAATGTGAACTGAAAACGTTCCCGGATACAAGAAACATATGTGTAACCGCAAAATGGACAAGAGTTTCATAAAATATTGCGCTGCTTTGATATTGAATTTGATATTATTACCCACCATTTATGAAAGTCTGGCAGGATCTTGCACTTAAATTTGGGCCATCTGTTGCTTAATAGACACCCAATTGTCCACTCTTTTGCTATATAAATTATAATGATTTCATGTATTAATACTTAATACTGCTCAAATGCTTTCTGGCTCACCACGTCTTTAATTAATCGAAAAGAGTTATACATACATATCTGTGAACCATGAAGCTTCTAGTTTGGCTAACTATTCTTGTCTTTGCGATAATTCTGATTGTCGACACCACCATGGTAATTAAATTCAACTACTGCAATTAACCATTTAAATTCATAACTTAATGATTCACATTGAATGTTTTAGGTGGAGGGAGCATGCAATGGCTTAAGACGGCTTAGTTGTCACGTCCAATGCAATCGAAAGATGCTGCAGTGCATTTGGCCTGATGGAAATTGCAAGTGCGAGACATTTTAAAATATGCAAAATGGCTGCAGACATAAATTGATGGAAATGATGATAAAAAAAATACTTCAATGAACATCTGTATAAGAGCACATTGTTGTGAGGGACCTGAATAAAATAATATTCCATTAAGAAAGAGAAAACGAAGTTTCATTTATTATAAGTTCTTTAGGACCTTCCCACGTGGAAAAGGAGGATACCCAGAGAAAAGTTATATTCAAATCATATCGAGAATTTTCTTAAACCAAGACTCGAAACTTATTTTCCTCAAAATACTCATTGAGTGGTTGGAATGCTTGGCACAATCCTGCATTGCTTTCGATAAGTTCCCATTTATCCGCATGAATGGCGTCTATGAATTTATCAGATTGTTCTGGGCACGACATCGGCAGGGATCTGTAAAAATATTCAAAATTCCCTACCTCAAACGCGAATTGTTAATATACATAAATATACAACCTCGCAGGAAATCTGTTTTTTGAAAACTTGGTATTGAAACAGACAATTGAGAAACCTCCAGCAACTTAATTCAGGCTAGGTTACATCTACAAAGGACACGAAAGCATATGTAGATTCCCACATCATAAAATCCGAGATTCGTTTATCCCCGCCCGTTCTGAGTAGAATATCCACCGGTCTCATTGGATACAAATGCAAGGCTTGCTCAATCAGATATTCGGATATTTCAAATATCCGGGCTTTCTTTTTCCTTCTTCTCATTAACATGCATGACATCAAGAATGTTATTAATCCCGCGTAAAATTGATTCCCGCCCTACGTAATAATGTAATGGTATAAAATATGCGCGCCTAAATTTGTGTTTTAAACTGTTCTCACCGGTATAGGCAATTGCCACATTAAGGCGAAACTTTGCGTAGTTTCTAGTCACCAGCATTAACTTTCCCATGGATATCCTAAATTGCGCTGGAGTTTTAGAGAAATCCCCAACGAATTGTACGCGTATTCCGTATTCTAAGACAGTGTCTTTTATAATTGTAAAAGGTAGATATAAATTAATTAGAAAATATAGGAATGTTTTTTTTTACTTACATCTTTTGTAAAATTTTATTTGTCCACTCTATTGGGTCTACTCTGTTTAACGTGATGTCAAAGTCTGCCATAATGTTGGCCATTCTTGATGACGTTTTGGATAATAAAGAAAAGTATACAAATGAATACGTACGGGATGTTACTGACAACAAGTTGATTGCTGCATTGGAAGAGGGCATGGAGACAGAGAACTGTGGTAGGAAATTTGCTTTGAATACAAATTGGCATGTAAAATTTAATGCAAATTTGGTTTCCTAGTTTTTCTAGAATCATTGTGTGACAACAAAGAGGAAATTAGGACCACCCACCCGTACCTCGCTTTTATGTTAGAGGCGGGAATGAATCTACTGAAAGAAGTAGTAAAAGCAAAACCTACAAAACATGCTAGTAATTGGCGAGAAACATTACCATTGACAGAATTACCACCTCTACTTCTTATTGTTCGCTCTTCACAATGGCTAATTGAGCAGAAAGTTAATAATTTGTTTGATAGTTACGAATTGGAATCTATTCGATACTTTAGGGATATAGTGAGCTAAATTATTAATCGGATAAATTATAATTGTAAAATACGCGAATTAATCTCGTATAGGTTACTGGGGGATGTATGTTCATCTCGACAATTGAACTTATTGAAGACATTGAACTACCTCAGAAAGTAAAAAACCATCCGGTATTTATGCTGTGGGTTGGATATGCCGAGCAAATGACGGCGTTAATCAATGACGTGTTTGAATTTGCAAAAGATGTTAATTCTGTAGATGAGGATGGCATAATAATGGCTAACATGATTTAGGGGGTGGAGTATTGTGAATTCTTATATGTGAAAGTGAAGTGGAACTGTTGCAGTAAGTTTTGTTAATATGATTAGTAAGCATGGCCAATTATTAACGTTTCATTGATCGTGTAGAAAAACCGCGAGGGATTATTTGTACTTGAGAACAAAGTTGCTGGGAGCATTTGATCAGAATGATTTTAGGAAATTAATTGATCCTGCAGATTCGTGGTTATATGGTTATTTTCAAACTTTTGCCTATTCTCCAATCTACAATTGTATCAATGTACAATCTTATCAAAATTTCTTTCTAAATTACTAAAACTATTTAATAATGCTTTAATTAAAGTTTCCCTAATTTAGTGAGAAATATGTTCGTTTAATATCATACATAATAAAAATGATTCCATCATTTTGTCTGTACCTTTAGCGTATCATTCATAGTTGCTGTTCAGATTTAAAAAGTTTACCCAAAGGTTAATATGTTAATTATTCTCAGTTCAATGGATATATCTGTCAAACAAAGCAATGTGTCAGAAATACAGTCCATGATGATGTTATGCCGTTTATTTGCAGTAAACCTTCTGTGTAATATTTATTTTGAACCGATTATATTTGTGTATTCGTATTACCGATAGTAGTTGAGATGAGAAGCCACCATACCCAAAAATTTGCTAAAATGCATGCATCGATTCAGCTTCGTGTCAAAATTCCCTCGGTTCTTTCTCGCGGTTGGTAACCTAATTCATTCAAATAATTAAAACTTTTTTTTAAAGTATGCGTGTCGCTTTGAGACAGGTTGAAGATGTCGGTTAAAGTGAATATAATATAACGTAATATCTTTGAAAGTTATGACATGTTATGGAACCAAGACATTCATTTATATAAAATGTTCGTGATTGATTATTATGTAAAATTTCTCTTACAGTATGAGGTCTAGATTTGAACGAAGAAGCCCAAGAACATTAATTCAGGATAGGTAGCCTATCGTTGAGCAAACTGTTTGTGTAACTATCACATATTGTTTGTCAGCAACCATGGGAATTAGCAACCTCGCCCCATTCCTTGAAATCTTTAGTGGTTGCGTTGTAAACCTGATGAACTACGCTTTCATAGACACCCCTTCAACAAATACAGTCCCAATCCTTACCTCTCGATATATTTCTAAAATTTACTGCTCAGTTACCTTTAAAGATTATGGGAAACCACGATTTCATCATATATTCCCGTTGGATCCGCATAATCACACAAATTACACGAACTGCGTAAAAGATCAACAATGGCAAATACCACCATTATTTCGTGTCGCACAGGGTCAACAGCGCGGCTGGAATTGTTTATCCCGCTTCTACCTTCTCCCGCCAGAAGGAACTTACATCTACCCGGCATCCGAGCATGAAGAAAGCTTTGTTAACTCAAGAATTGGTGAAATACACGACAAAAACAAGTACCCCAGAAAATCGTATCATATCCTGGTCAAAGATCAGGGGACAAGTTATCTTGGATGGAATAGGGGAATGACTGACATACTTGCAGAAAATGAAGAAATCGAAATGCTCATTTTGAACGTGGCGAAATTTCAAATTGTGGAAACTGCTTTGTTGCAAATATTGCCACAGATTGCAACGAACTTTTAAGGAGTCCTATGGAGGGAATAAGCTTGCAAAATGGGAAGAGGAGTTTCGCCATCTCAACACGATAAGCGAGATTCCTTGGCTAATTATTGTTGACCATGACGCCGCCAACATGATGAACTGAACTCCTCAAAAGTCCCGCTTCTCAGACGTCTCAACACGAGCCATGACCATTGACGCGATACTTTTAAAGCACATTGCTCCAGCGAATATTACGTTTCGGTATGGAACCTCAATAAATAAAATTGAAAAACTTCTAAGGTGAAGTGAGTGCACATAAAACTATGAAACAAGCCACCCCCGCCACCCC
>JAQFZJ010000687.1:0-19034 GCA_034695645.1 Folsomia fimetaria
TGTTATCCAACTAATAGTGCTCATTCTAGAATTAATTTTGCTCTTCATTATATTCTACATGAAATTGTGTAAGAGTTGGGAAAGGCAATTGAAAATGGAAACACCAAAGGATGGAATAGAAATGTCAACATTAAATTCTTGAATCAATCAGGTATTTACATACGTTTTAATATAACATACGTATTTGGTTATTTAAAGAAGCGACACAACTGATCTGTATTGTACCTTTCACGCTGTTAAAGCAACTGATAATAGTTTTAATTACATTTATACAATATGAATAGTCCAATGGATCAAAAATATAGACTTTGGCATGTAAATTGTATGAATCAAATTGATGCAGGTGTGAATAGTGTTTTGAACAGTGTTAGTCAGTTATTTATATTGCAAGGGCTTGTTTCTAAGAATAGTCCAGTTGGCAACTTTGCAAATGATTATTTAGAGGGCAGATTAGGATTTGTACCACTTGTGAATCTTTGCTTTCACTGCACAAGTAAAATATTCCATCCTCATGCTACTGTGACAGAATGTCAATCGGTTCAATTTTGCTTGACAGATGTAGAACGAGAATTTTTGTTTATTGCAGGGATAGATGGGTGTATGTTATTTCCATATTGCATTTGCAAATTTTTTATTCCAGTAATAATTGCATTTATAGATTGTGGAACCACTTTCTATTACAAATTGTCAATTTATTGCCCATGTATGTCTCCTAAAAGTGATGTTGAAAACAGAGTAATCAATTATCACGAATATTTTATATTTCCACATCGTGTAAGTTATCAGATACTGTCATATTATTTCCATAAACTTGGGGATGCGGGGATGTGGTTCCATGTGCGCTTAGAAGAGATAAAGTGTAGCGACACTTGTTCATCTTCATGTGTTTCTTGTGCAGTCAAAAACCAATCCCCCACTGTAACGTTTACAAATAGTTTCAATATAGATGTATGGACTTGTGAGCTAGATGAATTTAACAGAAAATGGAAGATTCAGTTTAAAGATTTGCTGCAATGGCAACATTAAATTCTTGAATCAATCAGGTATGTACATACGTTTTAATATAATATACGTATTTGGTTATTTAGAGAAGCGACACAACTGATCTGTATTGTACCTTTCACGCTGTTAAAGCAATTGATAATAGTTTTAATTACATTTATACAATATGAATAGTCCAGTGGATCAAAAATATCGAATTTGGCATGTAAATTGTATGAATCAAATTGATGCAGGTGTGTATAGTGTTTTTAACAGTGCTAGTCATTTATTTATATTGCAAGGGCTTGTTTCTAAGAATAGTCCAGTTGGCAACTTTGCAAATGATTATTTAGAGGGCAGACTAGGATTTGTACCACTTGGGAATATTTGCTTTCACTGCACAAGTAAAATATTCCATCCCCATGCTACTGCAACAGAATGTCAATCGGTTCAATTTTGCTTGACAGATATAGAACGAGAATTTTTGTTTATTTCAGATATAGATGGATATAGGTTAATTCCATATTGTATCTGTAAATTTTTTATTCCAGTAATAATTGCATTTATAGATTGTGGAACCACTTTCTATTACAAATTATCAATTTGTTGCCCATGTATGTCTCCTAAAAGTGATGTAGAAAACAGAGTAATCAATCATCACGAATATTTTAATATATTTCCACATCGTGTAAGTTATCAGATACTGCCATCTTATTTGCATAAATTTGAAGATGCGGGAATATTGTTTCATGTGCGCCTAGAAGAGATAAAGTGTAGCGAAACTTGTTCATCTTCATGTATTTCTTGTGCAGTCAAAAACCAATCCCCCACTGTAACGTTTACAAATAGTATCAATATAGATGTATGGACTTGTGAGCTATATGAATTTAAAAGAAAATGGAAGATTCAGTTTAAAGATTTGCTGCATGTTAGTCGTGGATGAAATTATCAGAATTAATAGATTATGTATTATTATTTATAAATGGGATTAATTACATATTATAAAATATGGGTTTAAAAAATCAATATTGGTTTGTTGATTGTATCACTGCGAGTGATAAAACTACATTTAGTTCTAATTCTTTATTAATATAATTTTTAGTATAACATTGTTGTTTCACAATAGGAACGAGTCCTTATTAATTTACAATGAGTGGACAACCATCACCGATACTCAAGGTTCTTGGGGCTAAATACGGAACGCTGGTATTCAATTCAAGATTTGTATGCGCAGAATGTAAGACTTATTCTGATAAGTTTACTGCACTCATTTCTTTCGTTATGCCTCCAAATGAGACACATTCCGTAAAGCAAACTATAAATGTTTATTGTTCTGTTTGTGGGAAGCTTTTATTATCTAAAGAAGCATTGGCCAAAAATGTGAGAATAATATTAGTTACCGATGTCAAATATACAAAATGGATAATTAATCCGCGAATTTCCAATTGTATAACAAATAATCATCCGAAATATTATAGCAAAATCTTAAGATATTATAAAAGTGAAAGTGAACAAAATATTACAAGCAATATTTCCGTGTTTTGCAGTGCATGTGAAGAGAACTTGGTAGGAATTGGAACAGAAGGCCCTAATGGAGGGACCCTTATTGCAGAGATTTCTGCACTTCAAAACTCTGTTCCAGCATGTATTGAAAATTGGATGAAGAAGGGGCATCCAAACGCTATGCTTAATGCCAAAATCTAAATTAAGGTAGATACAATAATGAACTATATTTCAAAGTTAGTGATATTCAATAGTTATAATAAAGTGAAATGTCCTATATGTGACAAACCATTTCAGTCCATTGAACTCAGACTACTAAAACACCAGGTATTTAGGATAAGAGGACTAAAAAGAACATTTGCCAGCTACGATTCAGACATTATATGTAATATTTGTAGAAAAGTATGTGACACTAAAAGAATCTATGAATGGGAAGAGAATGTGGTTAATGGATACTTTGAGTATTCATATCAGAGCCAACTTCATCAATTCACTTAACGATGAACATAGATCAAACATGTTCAAATTTGTGTACCGATTATGAATTTCAGACACGTTACTGCAAGTACTGTAAAAAGAGTGGAATTTGTAATAAAACAATCACAATCACATGCAGAGGAATTCTTTCCGGTTGTTCAACAAATATAGATTCAGATTGTAATCGATGCTGGAGAACTATTCATAAACATTATATATATAATCCAGCACCATATACTCTACCACCTAATTCAGTGTTACACAATTTTAAAGCAAACGTAGTTAAAACCCCAAAAACTAAAATATGCATCAGAAGACATATGTTATATACACTTTCATATACTAAATGGTCTCAAGATACATCCAACTGCAAAATTGGAGAAAGAGTGAGATTAATATGCAATCGATGCAAAACTGTTCTGTATAACTTTTCGCATTTTATTAGAATCACTTCAAATGGACCATTATTACTGCATAGTGAATCAATTACTCTTAAGTTGAATAGAAGAAATCATATGCATCAATAATGGATTACAATGATGAATATAAGTATGAGACATTATTTTGCACCAAATGTAAGAAAACCGTGAATTGTCACAAAGTGATTTTAAAATCAAATATACCGACTGGAACATGCACTAGTGTTTGTAGTATATTTTGTACACTTTGTGAAACTAGACTCTACAGAAATCATGAAACCATCAAAACGGCACAAAATAACTCAAAACCACCAGATCTAGAGTTAACTGCCATACAAAAAATCGAACTGACCAAATGTGCATCTCACAATGAAGGTAGATTTATTTTAGTGCGATTGAAAATTGTTCAACCAGAAGAAGAGGGTGGAAACATGGAAGGTTTACAGTTAAGTTGTAACGTGTGTAACAAAACATTTCCTGTTCGTGCGAGTGTTGTCCCAGTTGCAAAGTGAATTATTGTAAATTAGAAATAAACTTTTGTATATACTTAGTAATATTCGATGAATGGGATTCCATGCATGCGTTCTGAATCACCACTTTGTAGCAGTTGTTTAGTGCAACATTCAAATTTTGTTCATAATATAAAATGCTATAAAACTAATTTAGGATATATTCACAATGTAAATATTATATGTGGTAGATGTAGTACATTAGTATGTTACGCAAAGTGTTTCAAACAAGATAGTGATACTGATGTTGTAGTTTCTGCTTACGATTTGAACTGTTCATTTGAGACTGGTAGTTCTACTTCAATAATTAGTAAACCAAAATGAGTAGAAAATCAGATTTTGCTAATGTTAGGCCTAGGATAGAAGTTTTTAAGAATACCCGTTTGGCAAGGTCATACATCGAGAGAAAGTATTTCTGCGAGTTCTGTAGATCTGGGGAAGCCTTTAAATCTTTCCGTGCATATGAAACGCATTCAATGACGCATTATTGTCCCAATTGTGGGTTTTGTTACGTGAATGTTGGTAGACATTTAAGGACTTGTGAAAAAAATCCTCAAATTGGGGGGATGGCAGTGGAGAATGCACCACTACTCCCAGAGAATATGGAACTAGGCTCATTCACTATGACACAATGTGTTCAGTTTGGGACATTGTGCACATTTCATTATAAATATTCCACTAGAATTGAAAATTTCTCAGAGGCATTTACTGTTGTGCATCATGATATAACAACTATTGCTTCTCAGCTCATTAAGCATTGGAAAGGAATGAGGATGTCTTGCGATATACATTTGATTCTGGAGAAAGTTGATGTAAATAACGAAACTATAAGAAGGCCACGGACATTTTTTAGTCCGTTCCAACGGTATTCAAATGTAGCAGCTATTGACTCGAGGTTGATGATTGCATTGAGTTATCTTAATGCGAACTTGGCCCTATTTACTGATAATAGCAGTGGATGGAAATTGTCTGAAATTCTGGGTATTACTTTAAAATGTGCTCAATATATACCAATTTCATTGCGCGGATATATTCCAACGCCCAAAGGGATTTACAAAAAGCATGTATTGAATGTGCAATCTGATGAATTATGTTGTATTTACAGTATAATTGGTATATTAATGAGAAAGGAGATTGTCAGCTATTTGTTTAAAGGAAAACTGGAATTAGATTTAACTTGTTCACAAAAACGACAGTTATCAATTGCAATTCAACAACCAGGGACATACATACCAATAATTGAGATGATTGAGGCCAGTGGCGAGCTCGTGTTGGATGGATTCATGAAGCCACTAGAGTTTGTAGACTTGGACAGGTTTACAAAAGTAAATAATGTTTCAATTCTTGTTATTGGAACTGATGAAGGCAACTATTACCCAATTCACTATTGTGATAAGGTCTTATCCCGTCACGTTGACCTATTAATGCTGAGGCAAACAATTCCTGCACCGGATGGGTCATTAGAGGGTGTAGATGGTGTTCAATTTAACCACCACGTCGTCGGTATTATAAGTCTAGCCAACTTATTACGGAAGCCGGGCTACTCTAGAAAATCAATTTGTACGTACTGTCTTTTAGCATTTACAAATCTTGAACAACATCAAAACAATTGTGGAATTTTGCACAAACAAAAAATAACATTTCCAAAGTATGATAGATTCAAATCATTCCAGTTGTATGCAAAATTGGACATTGCATATAAAATATATTTTTCGTTTGCATTATTCAAAGAGGATATTCCATTATCCAGGCAACTAGAAGAAAAATGTTCAGAACTAGAGTACACAACACTTCAATCTAACCTGAGCATTTATTCATATCAAATAGCTGTAATTGATCCTGACGATCAATTAGTTCATTATGAATACTACGACAAGGACTTGGCTGCAGAGATGTTTTTCAAGTCAATTATATCTCTTTGTGAGCAGTACGATAGAAAAGTGAAATATAATAGTATTCCTCTGATCGTCACGCCAGACGACCGAGTCCGCTTCAATGATGCAAAAATATGTTCCTGCTGCAATCAGGTTTTCAATTCCGATAGGATTAAAGTTTACCATCACAGCCACACTTCTGTAAGGGCAGCAACAGGATCACCTCCTTCAACAGTGGCAGCGATCATCTGTTCCCAATGCAATATACTAATAACAAAGAAAAGTCACGTAATTATTGGATTTGCCAACTCCAAAATTGAAAATCAGGTTATCATAAAGACTTTAAAACCTGAAATTGTTAAAAAGGTGGAAATGGTCTCACTGGGGAACGATGATCTAATTTATTTGAGATTAAATAGGCGGCACAGAATAATTGATTTGCAGCTTTTTATCCCGATGGAATTGAACGTGGCTATTGATAAAATGAAAGTAAATATTGGGAGAGAGAAACTAGCCACAAGATTCCCAACTCTGTATAAGGGAATGCAGAAGCATAAATGGACTGAAGCGTTACTCCGAAAAATATACTTTCCCCAGACGTGGTTTACATCACCTTCCATTCTGAGAGAACAAAAATTCCCATCCCATGATCCCAATTTCATTGATGTGGCTTATGATTCCTTGATTTCAGTTTCTGATTATGAGTATTCTAAATTCGTATATAATGTGTTTGGTTTAAAGAATATGGGTGAATATCTTGAGCTGTACTACAAATCCCGTTTGTTATTAATTTGCGATGTTGGAATAGCTTTCACTACTTTATGCAGTAAAGTATTTGGATGGTTTCCTTATCACTTTGTTACACTTTCCTCATTTAGTTATCACACAGCAATGATGATGAGTCCAACTCCGTTTTCATTCAACAAAGATGTTGAATCTACGATACTTCTACGACAGGAAATTGCTGGATCTATACAAAATACCGTGAATCGATTATTAGACGCCAATAATCCTGACTGTGGAAAGTATAACCACAAGAAAGAAACTAGTCATATAATTCATTTCGATCAGAACTCACAATATTGTCGTATTTTATTTGAAAAGCTGCCTCATAATTCGTTCCACTGGGGAGATGAGGAGTTTATAAAGAATTTTGATGTCATGTCAATCAGTGACTTATCATCAAAAGGGTATATTCTTCTGGTTCAAATTGAAATACCGGAGCATTTGCATAAGATGACGGATCAATTTCCTCTTGTATGTACTAAAACAAATGTGAAACAAGAGTGGTTGAGTCCAACCCAACAAACAATGCTAGAGGAGCTTTCTGAAGACATATCATCGCCATTTGCGAAAGAGAAATTACTTTTGACTTTACATTCACCTAAAAGAGTTTTTATTTATCACAAACTTCTTCAATTTTTTATTTCAAAAGGGTGTATCATACTGAAGATAGAGAAAATTTTCTGTTTTAATGTAGAATATTTTATGAAACCATTCGCACTTGTGGTGTCAAAGAATCGCAATGAAAATAAGGAATTAAACTTCCAATTTGAGGATGCTGTTTTAAAATCATTCTATTGTACTAGTTGCGGGAAGCTCGGAATTGATCCAACCAAGTTCTTGACAACATTAATTTCGCTTAACAGGAATGATAGCCTGCGATACCTCGCTCGCGATAATTTCAATCGATATAGTATTTTGAGCAAAGATGTTGTTTGCTTTCATTTTAATAAGAGAACAGTTAATATGAGATGGAACCTACCAGCTTCGTTTTGTATATTAGAATTCTCACGCTTATATGTATACAGCCTGTATTATAATTTGCGCGACCAATTTAATGCCATAAAAATTGGTACAGTTGATGCAGATTCCTTGATTGCGTGGATACCATCTAAAGGGGGCACGGACGTGTGGGATAGGTTGAAGAAAGTAAAATATATTGATTTGAGTACGTTAGAAGAGTCAAATCCAAATAGATGTTGCCAATTCAAAAACAAAGCGGGATACTTTAGTATCCGAAATTATAAGATAATACAAGGCATATTTCTCAAGGACAAGAGTTGGTCCTTGCTGGCAAAATGTAAATGTGGTCATGACACTGATGGTATCTGCAAATACTGTTTAAGTCTAAAGAGTGCAAAATCTATTCCACGAGCTGGACTAATGCGCTTATCACACTCGTTTTATTTAGACGCCCTAACAAATCCTGGGATAAAGTACATAGAAACACGAGGTGTAAGAACCAGACGCCATGATCTTGGTATTTATCGTACTAGATGGGTTGGATTCTATTCATTTCTTACAAATCGATATTTAAAAGATGACCTTGTAACGACACTAGCGTTTGGTAACAAGGAAATTCCAGCTTTAAACAATATTTAATTGCTTTTATAGTTTGCTGAAGTATGGACCCGCCTGCACACTCACCACCCCCACCACCCCCACCCTTACCAATAGTAGAAAACTACTACTATCCACATCTACAATTTACACAGCCTGTTAATATTGCCACTGGAACTAATCTGATGGCGTATAACTTGCATTATTACATCCATTATGCTCGGAATAGAAGAAGCGACGTAATTATTATCGAGGTTGGTCACATTTGCATATTAATTGTCCCGTGTCCTTCATTGCATAGTTCATTCTTTCTTTAGCCCTGCCCGGTAGATAAATGCGATGAAGTGCAGTCCAGAATAAACCACATTATCAAGTGTAAATTTACATGCTGTGCTACTGAGTTTTGTGCCACGTATAGATCATTCATTAACCATTTCACAATTTGTGAACTTTTTTCATGTAAGGTGTGTGAAACAATACGTAAAGAAGCACCGGATTCGACATTAATGTTATTTGACAATATCTTATGTATGCGTGAGATTAGCTATCGGTATTGTGTTCCATCGGAGCAAGTACTATTACCAGAGGACTAGATAGCAAATATGGAGAGAACAATAGAAATTCAGGATTATAGGCTAAGGTGAATGCATAACTGTTTACAATAATTGATCATCGTATTTACCTGTTAATCATAGATTTCCGTTCACTTTGATTCTCAGTGGAGTCAGTAAGTGATTAGATAGTTAGTTATGCAAATATGTAAATACTGTATGCAATTATTAGGCCAATCTGGAAAATCATCCTTGTGTCTCGATTTGATCAGACGACGGAATTTGGCAATTGACCAGGAAATTGAGAATGTCATTTACTTTTGCACTTCAAAACAAAAAATGCTGAATGATTTTAAGGATGAATGTAGCATAACGATACAAGGGGATAATTATAAGGGGTCAGCAGATTTTTTCAATATAGTTGACAGCATTGAACAGGTAGAAGAACTTATCAGACCAGATGTAAATAATCTATTGGTTCTGGATGATGTCATTGAACTTGTATCTGGTCAGAAAGAAATGAATACTTTTGTCACTAAATTTTTTACGTGCAGGTATAGCAATTGGAAAATTATTATTTTTGTATATTAAAGCATTTTATATTCATACAGAGCTCATCATGAGCGGGTTGCCACTGTAAGATTATACTATAGTTTATCGTATCGTTTATTTTTGTTTAACTTTTATTTAATTTTAACTACTCTCTATACTTTTGATAGATTCTCCTCATTCAGAACTTACATCCTCGAGACTGTAGAACATTAAGTTTAAACACTACATATTTAGGTTTGTATAATATCTGTAGAAATGTCATAAGTTAATCAAGATCAATATATTCTGCTTAGTTTTAATGAAACAAATTCGGGATAAGACTAGTTGTTCAACTATAGCTAGGTATGTATTTATGATTGTCTTGTCTTTAATAGTTCAAAGAATTTTGTAATTCTAGGCAGTTTTGTCCATCTCACCCGAAATTTCTCACTCAAGCATTAGAGCTTGCCACACACAATCAAGGCGTAGGATCTTTTATATTTGTTGACTTTAATCTGCGAACCAACGATAATCAGAGAATTCGGAATTTCATCATTCCCACTCAAGACACTGATCAAAATAAATTATTTTTTCCTGTTTAAACATGGCTATACAAAGTCTGTTGGAGAATAAAGACTTTTTATCTCGTGTATCAAAATCAAAAACTAGAGCATATAATAAACTTGTAAACAATTGTACTGATGATCAATTAAAGTGTTTAGTAGAAATAATCATAAACTCTAATATTGTAGCTACAACAAAAAAAGAAATTTCAGTTGTAAAAAAATGTGGTAGAATATCTGTCTATTTTATTAATAGGAAAGTATTAAAAGATAAACAGTTAAGGAAGCATTTAACTGTCCACCGCAGTGAACTTCAGGAACTTTGTTTATTTGTGTGTAGTAAACTTTTTGCTGAAATTTTTCTCTGTATGGCAAATCATTAAACAATATGACTTCTGTGTTTGCTCTTCGATGTATAAGTGAAAGCTTATACCAGGATTTGCTTTCACGGGGATTAATACCCCGAGCTGAATCAGATAAATCACAGAGTGGTGGTGGTGGTGATGATGTGAAGCAGGAGATAAAAGGGGAAGATGAATCAACTTTCCCTTGCACAACTGATAATCTAGAAGAGTTGGAGAAATTATGGATTGAGTTTGATTCTAAGCATGAATTAGTGAAATGGATACCGCGGAGAAAGTGAAAAGTAATTATTTCAATATTTCAAATCCCGGAAGTTTTGGATCTTTGAAAGCATACCTAAAAAATAATAAATACAGTGATGCGACTGTCGTTAAAAGGTTAATTGACGATTTTAAAACGTACAGTCTTCACAAGCAACATACAAAAGGTAAATTGAGAAGGACCGTAGTGCCGGTGTGGCGCGGCGAGATATTGGCTGCTGACCTGGCGGACGTATCAAGGTGGTCACCGTATCTTAACAATCGCACATATTTTCTCTTGATTATCGTTGACTTTTTAACAAAAATACTTTCAATATATCCCGTTAAAAACAAGAAAGCCCCCACAATTGCAAAAGCTTTTCAAGAACATTTTGAGAAAAACAAAGATCATCATGGCGCAAAAGTGTGGGTCGATAGAGGCGGAGTGAGTTGCATAAAATATATAACACATGGGTTGATTCACTGTTTATGCATTCATAATTAGGAATTCTATGGGAAAGCAACTACAGATATGTTAGCAAGATACAATGCAACAATTTATAGCTCTTTTAACCTCAAACTTAAATCAGTTTTGGCCGAAAGTTTTGTCAAGAAAGTCAAATCTAGAATTGCCAGATACCTTACTCATACTGGACAAAAGAGATATGTACATATATTACCAAATATCGAGCATGCCATGAGAAATGAAATTAATACAAAAATTGGCATGCGTCCCATTGATACAACGAAATCTGATGATCATCTGTCAATAGCTTGGTATAATCAATTTAGAAGTACAATTGAAAGAAAGAGACTGAAACCAAAATTAAAAATTGGACAATTCTGTCGTGTAATAAAAACAAAACTATTATTTTCTAAGTCTTTTAGCCAGCAATTCAGCTCGGAAATTTTCAGAATATCACGAGTGATTTCAAATTACCCTATTTGGACATATGAGCTCAGTTCATTATCTGGAGAAATAATTCCAACTAGATTTTACGACTTTGAATTGCAGATTGTACCTAGCAGTAACAATACTGATGGCTAATAGTTTTGTTCCGAAATTAATGGATCTGTATGATCCTCCAAGTTCTATTTATGTTTATTGTGTCTCCACTTCAACCACAGCCACTGATTTTCAAACTAGGATTTTTCAAGAATATGATCCTAGGAGATATGTGGTAGGACTAACGGAAATTTCATTTGTGGATTCATATAATTTTGAACCCAAAGAAATTAAATCTGACACATTATCTACCACTACAACCAGCACAACTACAACAACAGAAGCTAGTTCATGGCTGTTTAGAGCTGCAAAGACAAAACGTACAATAAAAATCGATACCAAAAGAGGTTCATACTCCCAAATTACAAAGGGTGTTCTAAAATTCGACACATTCCTTCTATTGTTATTCGAAAAAGTGACTACGGATATTGGTTCATTAACAATATCTACCAAGTATGATGAGGCAGGAAACTTTACAGTACTAACTTTTAGAGATGAGATAAACGAGGGATTTTTTGTGGAACTTTCACCTCAACTCGCAGGCACATTAGGATTTTCACAGACAATATTATCCCCTGCTGGAACGTTTACTTCCTCAAAATTCCAAAGTCTCGATGCATTCATAAAAATTGATCCAGATGAGCCCCAAACAATATCTCTATGTAGATGGGTGGCTAGTGAAATTGCATTACCCGATCTTAGTACAGATGAGGATTTGGCTTCATTACTTGAAGCCTGTGGAAGAGTTTTTGATGCTGGATCCTTTGAAGTCAGTTTCAACTTGTCATTAGATAATACTGCAGTTTATGTACAGATAGATACACCAGACATTAGATTTAGTTTACCCAAGGAAATTAATAGCTTAATGGGACTTGATGATAATCATATATTTACTTCAAGTGTTAAAATAGATTTGCCAGTCGAAAAAATTATCGAAATTGGAATACCAAAAAGTATCACACCAATTCGTTCAGATACAATCCATGTATTATGTGACATTGTACAAGAGTCTCAGTATGCGGATAGTGGAATCCAATTGCTTAGAAGTTTTCCTCGTGAATCTGGAATATTAGTAAAGCACCATTATCATTTTTTCCCAGTTTATTACAAGCAGTTGAAGACATCACAACATGCCACAGTTAGAATTCAGTTAGTAAACCAGTATTTGAATCGTTTAGTAGAAACGGATTATTTAACTTTTGCAGTATTGCATTTCAAACGTATATTGTAAAAATGGAAAGCACAGAAGATTCTACAGGGGTCACAGATACTGCTTGCCAATTTGGCGGTAGTAAAGTTAATGCGGCTAAACGAGAAATCATTTGTGAACCTGATAGTGAAGTATGCAGTTTTATTAAACCACCCTCTACTTCCAACCAGAAAGGAGGAGGTGAACTAACAGAGGATTGGAGTGACGATGATGAGTTAATTCCATTTAGTAAGGCCAAGGTGGTCAAGGGCAATAGAAGGGTAAGAAAGCAATCCAAACCTAGTAGGAAATTAGGACAAGTGGGTGGAGGTCGATGCAAAAAAACAAGAAGCAAGCGGCGGAAAAAGTCCAGTAGTGCTCGATCAGTCAACTTAATAGGATCTGGTAGACAGAGAAAGAGAAAGGGTCAGACGGGTTCGGGTAAAAGGAGACGAAAATCGTATAAACGGAGTAAATCAAGGAGAAAGTAAACATGGCAATGAGCAAAACAGTTTATGAACAAAGTCACCAAGGCTTCAAACCGAATCTTAATTTATTTTCACTGCCCGGAACTAATTCTGGAATTATATCTTCTCAGTACGCTACATTTTGGCCATCTTCAACATTTAAAGAATCGAATTCTCCCATAACATTTGCTTTACATAGTACAAGCGAGTATCTAGACTTGTCCTCTTGTTTTATATACTTTGAGTGTAATATTAAAAAATCGGATGGAACCAACCTAACGGACGCAGATGATGTTTCGATTACATCAAATTTTGGCGCAGCATTTGTTCAGTCTATAGATTGTCTTGTAAATAACGTGCCCATCTTAAGACCAACTGCACTCTTACCTTACGTGTCGCATATTCAGTATCTCTTTTATGATAATAATTCGTTACTGGAAAAACCAAGACATCAACTCCAATTGTACTATCCTGATGATACCGCAGATTTGTTTACACCTGCTAATGCTAATTATGTAATTCGCAAGAAAATTGGGGGCAAGTCAAAATTCTTTTCGTTTGTCATCAGAGTTCCACATGCGCTGTTTTATAATCAATTAAGGCTTTTAATTCCAAATCAATTAGTACATTTAACAATTAATCGCAGCAGTGACAATTTCATTCTAAACGGAAAAGATCCAAGAGGAACGGCTGATACAAGTGCCTTTCCTTATAAGGTTCATATTAATGCTTGTCATTTGGAAATTAAGAAGGTCATTTTAAATCCACAAATCGTGAAACATCACCAATCGCTATTGAACGCCAACAAAAGAGCAAATTATCCACTCCGAGTCAATGAGCTGAGAATTGTCCCTATTGCTACAGACACCCTCCAATTTCAATCAGATGTAATTTATCAAGGCAATCTACCAAAGTTTATTCTACTCACATTTGTCAGCAACGCTGCTATTGCTGGATCGTTAGATTTGACCTGTTTTAATCTAAAGTCATTTGGATTAGAATATTGTATTTGCCAGACAGAATCAAATTCGCCAACTTATAAAAAAGTAGATCTTTCAAGCAGTCAGTTTACACTTGCATATCAGTCGGTCGCTTCTTTATTTAATCGGTTTGGAAGCAAATATAAACTTGCTGATATGAAAGGAAGCAGCTTTTTTGTTGCATTTGAAATATCTCCAGATTTGAATCCTAAATTATTACATCCACAACAACAGGGTCAAATACAATTTTATCTGAAATTCAAATCTTCTACAAGTGAATCTATAAGTATGTTATTATTCAGCGAGATCGAAAGTTTGCTCCAATTAGGAAAGAATGAAGTATTCTGCGATTATATAATCAATTAGAATGGATACGTATAGCATTCGCGCCATATTAAAGAAATTAATTTGCAAATGTAAAGTTAAGCGCTGCTATGTCCTTGGCAGAAACGAGACCAGTAAAATAGATTATTCTAAAACACCATTCGTAGCTATTGTAAATAGTAGTGATAGCTGGATTTTAGATAGAGGCCACTGGATTGGTTGCTACGCATATTCGCCAAGCAAATGTGTAACATTTTGCAGCTACGGACAGAATGTTAGCAAAGCATACGGAATAGACTTTCCCATATTAATTACAGAGAATGCTAGCCAGCCTTATCAGTCAGATAATGCGTCGACCTGTGGCGCGTATTCAATAATGTTTGTGGTGTTGATATCTAAAAATTATAGCGTAAAGTATTTTAATTCACTATTTGATGTAAATAATAAGTTAAGTAACGACCGACGTGTGGTGAAATTTCTAAATCAAGTGAAAACTAATTGCGTCATGAAAGGTGGACAAACATGTATAAGCAAACAAAGAAATCAACAATGAAGCTATTAATTGTGTTGTGCTTCTGTGTTATAATATCCTGCAATTGCATCCCAACAATTTCTACGGTGAAAGCGGCGGCTGTAAGACAATGCCATAAATGTCTGAACTTCCCTCCTCAAAATGGAACAAATGGTCAGCTACAGTCGCCAATATTCATGTATACGTTATGGTTTGGCACACTGGCAGCTCCTGAATACGTGTGTGACACAAGTAAAAACCGTGTTAGTAAGTTTGCCATTATTGTGGGTGTCGTATGCAAAAAAGAAGATTGTCAATCCGCCGTGTATGCGTAAGATTTATTAAAATGCCATGAATTTGAGAGCATGATTTTAAACCTGAAAAATCCAACTAATAATGTATTTTGGTATCAAATTATTCTTTACAGTGTACCATCCAGGATTTATTTCCGTGAAAAAATAAATTGCAACCCAACTACTTTCTCCTCAACCCCAATCCCTCCAATGTTGGGCAATGAGACTGCCGCAACATGTACCAACTCAACCCAAACTCTCAACCGAGAGGAGAATGGATGCCACTACTTGTTGGACATATTCTTTGTTGTTATAATTTGTATTATTCTCGGATGTACCAAATTTGAAAAGATGCCTGTAATTTCCGCGAGGTGACTTGTATTTATGATTATTCTAATATTTGACTTGACATATTTTGTAGCTGACTAATAATTGATTTTTTGTATTTTAGTGGAACTTTACTGTCTTCAAAATGTCTTCAAAATGTTAAAAAGAAAAAAGATCCAGAAATGGTGCTCCCAATAGAACTGGTAAGATATGATTGTCTGTCATTAGAAAAATAAAGACGGGCTGTTATATCTTATAGAATGAAATCAGCCCCCGGATTCATCAGAATGAAATACATGCAACACACAGCAAATGTCATAATGATTTGTCTTGTTAAAGGCCAATTATAAAGGTATAAGATATAATTGTCCAATTGTTATATAAATTGACTAATTATATTTTATATTAGATGTTCTATGACGACTGAATGACGGCAATCGTAGGAATTATTAAATATGTAACGGTTAGCGTTTGAGTATGAATGTGTGAATGATGAATGTAGGATTATAAATAAATGTTTAGAGTAAGGTTAGAATGTAAGGTTAGGAATATATATCTATTAAATAAGAATAGAAAATGTAATTTGCACAATTGTAAGTTGTATAAGTAAATAATAGTATGTAATGACAGTGAAATTCAAATGTAGTCGAATTGTAGAGAATAAATAGTAATAAAGTAAAGAGAAGTAAAATTCATTAGAACTGATGTAGTTGTAGAGGAAAATTAGAATATGTACTAGAATAGGAAGAAATTCGCAAAAAAATGTAGTCGTGATGTAGTTATAAAAATCAAACAAAAACCACTCGTGTAATTTTCCTGTGTTAATGTTACATAATACTTGATTTTGTATTCAAATCTTTAAATTATATTGAATGAAATTGGTTGAATAAAAAACACGGGTGAATGGACGAGACGGGTCTGAATATTGTAATTTATAAGCATATTTGGGCCAGTTTAATCCGATTACTTGTGTTTTACTTTCATCACCCAATTTTTATCTAGTAGTAAACATTACAAAATATAAGACACTTACAACTCTCATTTACTTTAACATTATATTTTATTGTTGACGGCATTTGAGAGTTGTGAGTGTTGAGACAGGAGAACAATGCTGAAAGCGCGCGAAAAGATTTGCCGGTAAATGCATATCGTCTGTTTGTAAACACTCTTCAGCTGCTGGACGGAGCGGACACATAATGGAATCCATGTGCGAAGATTTTCCTTCTTGTCTGGATTGTTTGGATCCTACTTTAGCAGGAGCATGTAAGTGGGTAAAGTTGACCCGTAATCAAGTCTGTTTGGAGATTGGTCGTAAGGTCAAAGGTTTAGCCTCAATTTATCGCCCTGGTAATGTTTGTCCTTGTCCACCTCCTCCATCCTTGTCAAATTGTCCATCTGATTCCTTCATGGTTAAATTGAGTATGATTATTTTTTATTGATCAATTTTCAAGTATTTATATTTATAGTTGTATTTGTTCGTATAGTGGGATTTTTGATCATTCTATGGAGTCTGCTCATCATTTCATTTGGATTATGGTTACTTCGCTTTTGGTGGAGGAATCGCGCCACCATTCATGACACATGTCAGTTTTATCTCGCCGTTTTGGGTCATTTAGTAGCTCGAGTCCGTGACCGTCCTCCTACTCCTCCTCCCAGAAGAGAACATAGTTTGGCACGTAGTAGCACCCCAATCCGTCATCGCAGATCAGTTTCCCGACAAAGAACTCCGTCCCCACTCCCATCAGCCCCACCACAATCTCCTCTCCCAATGTCCCCGCTACTACCAACATTGACTCCAATAAGAGAAGATCGCATGCTGACAATGTTTTCAGATGACGATAATGACGATGAATTTGCACTCCCTTCATTTCCACAACATAGCAGACATGATGGTGAAAGCAGTGGTGAAAGTGCGGATGGGGAAAGTACTACTGGTGAAAGTGTCAATGACCCATCATACTTACCCTCACGAAGTACCACGCCAGTACCAATTCGCTCACCAATCCGTACCCGATTCGCAAGTCGTATGTAAATATGGGCAATTTTATTTTATTTACAATTTCATGCACTTTTTATAATAAATAACTAATAATGTACAAATAACTAACTAATAATCTTGCATTTTACTTACAGCATACATTTGATATTATATGGTTATTATGAGACATGTAACATTTTTTAGCTTCCGAGCCGCCACTACCACCACTTTCATACACACCTGTCATCATCACACATCCTCCACAACCACCCACCTGTCCATAAATCCAAAATCATGGATTGTTCTTCCTTCTTTTTTTCCTGTCTGCTTTGTTTGCAGAACTACTGCCATTTTTTTATAGAAGAAGGGGGTGGTGTGGGATGTGTTCACACACCCTTAATCATCCCACAAGGAGCATTGCTGCGCTTCCAAAATGGGATGATCTGCCCGGCCACCCCATTAAGTAAGGAGTCCACACCACCACCACCACCACCACCACAAATTAATCAACCACCCAACCACCCAATCCATACGGAGGCGCTTTCTCCACTTATAATTGGTGGGTGTAACTAAACTAAAATAAACTAACTAATATTTACAATATGTACATGGTTTATTTTATTATTGCAGTTTGGCTCTGCATTTCCACCCTCTGTTCCCTCATCCCTACATTCATTCTCTTATGGAGGAAGCGGGAGTGGTTACGTAACCACATCCCAATTGTCCATTGTCACCGGCGGATTAATCGCCCCGAGCCCAATATTGAGCTCGGTATTAATGTTTTACCACACCCACCACCACCACCTAGAAGAAACCACGACCCAAACAGAGTGGCTGCCACTATGAGTGCAATTCGTGACCTGCACGAGCACCACTTCCAGATCACTGGATCCCATTCCGCCTCAACTTCCACCACACTCAACAACACACCACTCCCACCGATTAATGTTATTAACTAAATTAATATGCAACAATGATAAAGAAGGATACATCACTACGTCGCATGAATTCATGCATTCTTTGTAGTATTAATATTACTCAGTCACATGTCATATGGCTACAAACTTAATTTATTGATGTAAATTACATGCATTCCAATATTATAATTCCTTTTTGATTGGAAATTTTGCAATACAATAAAAACAATCCGTTCATTATATGTCATGTACGTGTATTTATTTCCATTTTGATTGAACATGTTTCTAAAAATTGGCATAGCCTTGTTCAAAAAATAAAAATCATTCTCTGTTCTTTCTCTAGCGAAATATTTACCCGGATTTTGCACCATGCTATTCTTCAACATTTCTTTTGACTCTGTCCTCATTATCATTTCCACTCTCATATTGCGGCATGTCAAAAGTGTGGTGCAAGATAAGCTCAATTATGCCGGGTTTATGATTGTTCAGCATTTGTAACGATGTGAGATGTTATCAGTTACCATTCTCTAATTCGTTCATTCATTAAATATCATGACTAGTTGACTAGAATTAATTAACCAACCAATTCATCCATTATAAGCCCGTTCCAGTCTCACCACCACCACCACGCACTCTTCACTCCCTGCTTACAACCAACCACCCTCTCATGCACCACTCTCTGCCCACAA
>JAQFZJ010000688.1:0-19003 GCA_034695645.1 Folsomia fimetaria
TCACGTCAGAAATGTTTCCCAACAATGGAAAATTAATAGTATCTATAATAGCATATCAGGTAATACTTGCGCAAGTTTGCACTTGAACCTTACCTATATGCACCATTAGTAGCAAAATGGACCCTTAACAAAAATTAGAATTGCAAAATAAATGCAGTGTCAACTTATTGAACATTTTACAAAATTGAGTAACATAATTAATATAAAAAAACTAATTTGTATACTTATGTAGAGGTCTTGGTCAATAAATTATAGCCCACAGACAAGTTGCATAAATGAATGATCATGATCATGCACCTTCTTTGTCATTATTACAGATATTGTGTCATTTCGTCATCAATTTTTATCCAATGCTTAGAATTTTGCTTGACGAGGTAATTCATTTTGTTGGCAACTCTCAGTGTGATGCCGTTTCAAGGAGAAGGACATTAATAATTTGTGGTTCAGCTCCTTCAATAAATAACATTACTCATGGTTTAATTAACCGAATCGGACAACAACATATATTTATTTTGGGATTTACATATACCTTGAAGTTCAAGTGCAGTGAAAAAGTGAATTAAATTGACGGCATTCACAATGAGTAGCAACGGATTGTTTGGGATGTTTGAGTCCATCACAAAGCCATTGATGTCATACGTATGGTTTCCTTCAATGTACGCGTTTATTGGGTCGATTGGTATCATTTTGTCAATGTGGCAGAGATTGGATATTATGCAAGATGAGCAATGGAGACCACAATCCATGGAAAAATTTGACTTTATCGTTGGTGAGAAGTTGCACAGGGCTTTAAATATTAGTTGCATAGTTGGCCAGTTATAGTCATTTTAAATTGTTTGCCTCTACTAATTCATTCAACAGTTGGAGCTGGATCTACTGGGACAGTAGTAGCAAATAGATTATCAAAGCACTTTAACGTCTTATTACTTGAAGCTGGAGGGGAACCTAATCCCCTTCAATTCATTCCTGGATTTGGTTTCTTTCTAATTAACAACCCCCAAACGGACTGGATGTACAAAACCGTGCCCCAGACTAAAAGCTGTTTAAACTCAGTAAACCAAGTAAGATCACACTCAGTTGCATGCATTTCAGTTATCTGATCTGATCGCGGCGTGTCCCATGTCATTAGCAATCTAGTTGGAGTGCTGGAAAGGGTCTTGGGGGAACAGGGACGTTAAATCTAATGGTTCACTTACGAGGACATCATAAAGATTATGACAACTGGGGGAACGTAACTGGAGATCCAAGTTGGAGCTGGGAAGGAGTGTTACCATATTTCAAAAGCTACGAGAATCACGAGGAAGCATTCGATGTAGATAGTGCGTGAAGCTCACGGAGTGAATTGAAATGATATTTTTTAAAGCACAATTTTTCGTTGATATTAATATTTTAGAACGCTATCATGGATTTTCTGGGGATCTTAGAATTCAAGCCCCCGATTACATAGGTCTTGGAGTGGATTTCATAAAGGCTGGTATGGAGTTGGGCTACCCAATGGTTGACTTAAATGGGGTTTATGACGAAGGTAATTCAAAATTATGCATTATTGCTAATTTTTAAGATTATGCAATACTAAAATCAATGTCAGGGTTTGGAGTTGTACGATATCCCATAAAAAATGGAGTTCGTCAAGCGCCTTTTAAAGCATTCTTGGAAAAAATTAGGACACGAACTTCCCTCACTGTGAGAAAATATGCACATGTCAACCGGGTATAAGTCTACGTCATTTTTAACAAAACCTGACGGATAGCTAATTAGTTTAGTACTGTTTTTTGTGAAGGTGTTGCTTCGGGACGGTAATCAGGCATACGCAGTCGAATATGATAGGCACGGAGAGCGTCATGTGGCATTCGCAACCAAAGAAGTAATTCTCAGTGCAGGAACCGTTTCAACAGCGAAAATTTTAATGTTGTCTGGTATCGGCCCCAAAGAGCATCTTGAAGAAGTTGGGGTATAAAAAGACAATGCGATTTATATATTAATATGTATTAATTGTGTCACTTTTTGAACTGTATATGTATTGTAGATTCCAACTCTGCAGAATTTACCTGTTGGGAAAAATTTGCAGGACCATGCATCCGTTTATCTCAATCCAATTTTCATAAATCAGCCACGAGCATTTTTAATGGATCGTGATTTGACCCCCAGCGTGTACATGTCTTGGCTTGGATCTGGCAGTGGTGTGCTAACCTCTTCAGGGGTACACGCCTCAGCCTTGATTTCATCATCCATTGCAAAGTCTGCAGCCAATAATAGGGAATGGCCAGATATTCAACTTCTCGTTTCCGGAGTCTCCGTGTCCAAATCCTTTGCCGGGGAAATCTCCAAAGCATTCGGTCTTAGATTTGATGAAATGAATAAATATTATCAACACGCAATTGGCAAGGACTCATTCGTTCTGATTGTTGCGGGTGCCCGCCCCCTGTCTCGTGGTCAGGTGAAGCTGGGAGGCAGCAGTCCACACGACTCCCCTTTAATTGACCCAAATTACTACTCTGATGCAAACAATGTGGACGTAAAAGTGGTGATTGATGGAATCAAAACTGCATTATTTTTAGCAGAAAATACAACAGCTTTTGGAGATCAGCTTGGAGCACGATTTACGGACGAAGTATTGCCAGGTTGTGAACATGTGCCCTTCAAATCTGACGCATATTGGGAATGCTATATTCGAAGATATACAGTCACACTCCACCACGCGTGCGGCACTGCTTCGATGGGAAACGTGTCATCCCCAGATGCCGTTGTGGACACAGAATTACGAGTAATTGGAACCAAGGGTCTTCGCGTTATGGATTTGTCTGTGATGCCCGTCATAATTACCACAAATACACAAGCTGCTGCTCTCATGATTGGAGAAAAGGGTTCTCAACTTGTCCTGGACCAATGGCAAAGTAGAAAACAATTAAATTATAAACAAGAGGAAATTGATTTAGGAGAATATAACAAAAACGCAACATAAGCTTTACTAGTAGGAATAATACAATGTATATATGTATATAGGTATAATATTATTTAAAATGTTAGTTGTAAAATGACATGACACAATCATACACATGTTGATGATGCTTGGTGTTATTACTCGCATGAGACTTTGTTGCGTGCCGTTTGTTGGTTTGTTACTTTTGCATACACTTTCTCTTCTACTTTACTGCCACTACCCGGAGAAAGCTGTGCATGTCGGTGGTGCTCGTGAATTTCATTGATCCGTTTGAACCGGAAACCTGCATTCTGACAAAAATAGAAAACTACGACATAAATCTAAATAATTATTTTGCAAAAGTTCCTTTTAATTATACTCGATGAACTGAAGAGCAATAAAATGCTGGTCTCAAATAAACACTGTTTCGGTAGAATATTTATTATTTCAATTCTTTACTCATTTTCAAATATTGAGAAATGTGAAAGTACAAGAATCTTATTTTACTTCGGTTCCTCCATTTATTCTCATAAAGTTGCAGTGTGGCCATTAGTACTTAAATTAGCTGAAAAGGGTCACCAAGTCACCTTTTTGTCTCCGCCATTTCCGAAAGACAGGACAATATCCTCTTCCCAAACACCCCCTCTTCCTCCAAATGTACACATATTTCATCCAAAATCTCTATCTGTATTTTGGCGAGAAAAAGAGAATAACAATGTCACTCGAGATGCCATCACTTCGAGAATACAAGGCTTCAGTGATGGTCAAGGCTATTGGGACGCAGGTATTTATTTATCAAACGTACAACAGATTGACACCGGTTTAATTAACATCCAACATCCTTGGCTTAATAACAATTTGTTGTTTGGTTTTCAGCCATGCAAAATGGCTTAGAGATTTGTCGAGTTGTATTCCGCAGTACAGAAGTGCAGACATGGGTGGAACAGAGTGGCTTTGATTTGATTATCATTGTAAGTTTGCTTTAATGTTGTAATTATAGACATAATAATGATATTTGTCGAATCCAAAGGACACTCCGTATAACGAATGTGCATTGGGTCTCGCCCACACCTTTGGGTGCCCACATATCCTGTTTGGCACCACCTCCTTGTACATGTGGCATCAGGAAATGTTTGGACTTCCAGATGAAACTTCTTGGCTTCCAAACTACTACTACCATTTTCCCACGGAGATGAATTTCTTCCAAAGAGTGAGAAACGCCTTGACCCCAATCCAGTGGTTCTACTCCACAAATAGAGTTTCCTACATTATTCCACAACTTGAAAAACTTGTGCGAAAATCTCTGAATCTGACTGACCTCCCGTCTTTTGATGAACTGGAAAGGAGCACAAGTTTGTTTTTACTGAATACCCATTACATTCAGGAATACCCGAGGTCACTTCCACCTTTCGTTGTCCCTATCGGAGGCATGCACTTACTCGATCGAGTTGAAGATGATGGACAAAACACCGAATTGTCAGCAGTAAATGCTTTTGTTAAAAAAGCGAAATTCAAATTGCATTATAATGATACAAACTGTCATTTTAGGACGTTGCAGAATTTCTTGACAAGTATGCAGAAAACGGATTTATTTACATGAGTTTCGGAACTCAAGTCGAATTTTCTAAAGCGCCGTCTCTTGTGATTGAAAAATTTGTGAGCACTTTCATTATTCTGGAGTTGCCTGTGTTATGGAAGTGGGATAATATGGAGAATGCTCCGCAAGAAAAACCAAAGCGAGTTCATATTGCTAAATGGCTGCCTCAAACTGCAATATTGTGTAAGATATATATTGCATATAATTCTAAAAACTTTTGAATTTTAATATTATAACTGGAATTTTATTGTAATGCATAGCGCATCCCAAAATTAAAGCATTTATCACCAACGGCGGTAAATAAGATAAGCACATTTTCATTAAGCATAGCAATGTTATTTATTAAAGTATACAACTTTTGTTCCAGGAGCACTCAGTCATCAGGAAGCCATTTTTTACGGCGTCCCAGTTGTTGCATTTCCACTCACGCCTGAAGGTTAGAAATAATTTTGAAATATGAAGTGTATGCAACATATTATTAGAATTATTATTATCTAAAATTTACTCAAAATTTCATTTCCATCCTGAAGAAGACTACAACTCCGCAATAATTGAAAAGTCGGCGATAGGATTTAGAATGGAAATTGCATACTTCACTCAATATGAATTGGCCACAAATGTTCGCAGGCTCATCTCGGATGCTTCGTAAGGAATATTTCCATAAGAAATCATACAAATCAACATGACGAGTAATTTCATTATATTAATTTGAACGGGAACAGATACAAAACTAATGTGCTAAGACTTTCTGAGCTATTCAAGGATAGACCGCAGAAGCCCCTAGACACGGCCCTTTGGTGGACAGAATACGTCCTTCGCCATAAAAACCTGACTTTCACAAAACCACTCTCAATTTATCAGTCGTGGTATGAAAGGCGATTACTGGATGTGTGGTTGTTTCTTGGGTTTGCCATATTCGGAACCTTAACCCTTTTAATATTTTCTGCCAATTTAATTTTCTGCAACAATACCAAACCCCCAAAGGTTACAAAGCACAAGATGAAAATGGCATAAAAAGTTAAGATTAATATTTTGAAATGAATGTGCTATATATATGAAATAATAATTAAAGCAATCATGATTTCGAAATCCATGAATAATAACACGGCAATATAAGAATTTCAACATATCTTCATTTTAAAACAAATTTAAATATGGTGATACTATAAATTTATAATATAATAACTGAACTGAACTATGACTCTTCCGCTTCTTCAGCTGCTTCACGTTCACGAATTTGTTTTCGCCACAATCTCCAAGCATAAGTGGCATCACTTTCTGGATATTTCTCCGAATAGTGGCTTCTCACTGTCCCATACTCACTAAGAAGTTGATGTTTAATCTTGGAAAAAGAACAATTCAGAATTAGTTAGTATTACAACTATGTAGGATGGACGATGGTCAGGTGCATTAATTTTGGCATACCTCTTTATGATTTCTCCTCCACTCAGTTTTCAATAAGTGATTTTCCCAGGATGGCAAATTTACAAAAAACGGTTTATATAATCTTCGACGCAGTGGTATTCTATCTCCAAATCCAATCTAAAACAATTACACGCACATACATTTAATTCACACGCACATTGTGTTAAAATAAAAAAACATATTACTCGAGAAAAGTCCAACGTTTCTTCATATGGAATTTCATTTGCTGTTCTGCACTCACTCGGCGCAGCAATAACAACCGGAAAGTTGTAATTGTCGTCTCGTTGTTCGACAAGATATAATTTCTTTTCCTCTGCTAACTGTTGGTGGCTTTTCTAAAGAAATTAATAAAATGTGTATTAATATATTGACGCTGAGATATGTACAATATCTAAATACTGCATACTATCATACCTGTTGCAAGAGTCCCAAAATAAAGGCTTTAACTATGTTCTGCACATTTGTAGAGGCCTCAATTTTGGCATATATGTCTTTAATTCCAAGTAATTCGCACATAACTTTTATAGCTCGATGACATACTAATCCAAACCCTTCAGGTTTTTTGTACACGTAGATTTTGGTATTCCCAAATCGACAATAGAAATCGTGAAGTACTGGTAAATAAAAGATTGATTATAATTAGAAAACAAGATTAATAATAGTTTGGTGTTGATGATTCAAGGAATTAATAATAGTAATATAAAAATGAGTTGTCACCTGTATGGTCGTTATATCTTTCAATCCACAGTAGCTTCTGTCCAGCTCGGTTCTTGGCTTTCCTCAGTGCACCTCTTCCTTCTGGACTCTTTGCCACAGCAAACCCGCAACACCCATTTTTATTACCAGTAAATGCCAGAACACTGAAACGACGTCGGCGACCCAGGTTGGCATCCATGTTGGTAACTGTTTTCATCTAAGTTTTTAATAAAACAATCAAACTGGAACCTTTTTCTAAATATGTAATTAAAACCAGTGTTTAATTATAAGTTTTACACACTTCCAAGACTTTGGTATCAAATCCTTCAAATGTATCTGAAATGATTAAACTTGTGTGTTAATAATGGTACAATAATATAAACGAAGAAAAGAAAAATTCTTACCTTCTCCTATAGCATCTGGAGGACCAATACTACGACCATGCATCTTTGTGCCAGACCAACCTCGTTCTAATGGACTAAGACGAAAAAATACATGCGTGTGTAATTTAGCAATGTATATAAATGACATGCTTATAAGTAAAGAAAATAATTATATTCCAACCTAAGACGAAGGGGCCGAAATTGTCCCATATTGTCACGTAACTTAATAAGCTTCGTTTCTCTGTCTGGATCAGGAGGTAATTGTCGTCTTTCCATAATCTCTTTGCCTTGTATGATTGGTGCGGTCAGCCCAGGCCACGACATGTTTAATTTCCCTGAACACATTAAAAAATGTATTTAGTAAATCCATTCCAATCCCACTGCACACAAATGCTTCACCCTTCAATAAATTGCTAATGTATTTATACCAACACCGATGACCTGGCCTTTGTTGAGATCTTTGGCTGACTTTTTCCCCACCCCTTTTCCTCGTCCTCGCTTTCGACCAGCATTACTCACGCTTGTCACACCTTTCCATAGTTGATGCGCAGTCACTGAAAAATATATATAATTGTCATCGTCCTGTGTCATGGTGGTCACTAACATGACATTAGTTCGATTATTAACCTTTATTGTAGAAACTGGTAATTGACGAGTAGTGTGCCTGTTGTTGACATGAATATTGCACGGCACCACAATTTTGTCGCAGAAAAGGTAACCCTCTACGTCCAGTATCGATGTGAATTTGTCTGAGCCACAAGGCGCAGGTTGGGGACACCATTTGCCTCTCTGTAATAAATAGCACACAATGAATAAACATAAAAATCTTTAAATCAAATCCCGAACATTACCTAAACAAGACGTTAAACGAAACGCCGTCACACCAATGGTCGCCGCAATCTTTGTGTAGAATGCCATTTTCGTGGCAATATTTTGTCGAACCCTTTGCAAAACTTAAGGGGCCGCACCACCCTACCAGTTCTTGCTCAACATTTGATAAACTTTGTCAAATTTTGTCAAATTTTGATCTCGATTGAGGTTTGAATTTTTGAACCTTAAAACGGTGTCCACCACCGGCGCGGTACAAAAATCCTCGTTGCATTAATCCGAATGGCTGAATTTAAAACATTTCCTTTCTACTGCACCTACTGCACACACTCTGCTTTATTAGACCACTCACTTTACAGCATTAACCCAGTCGGATTCTCGGCTGATATGAACCAGTTGTTGCAAAGCGGTTGCCTCAAATTGAGCAGCCAAATTGTGTTGTACGATTTTTGAAGGAGATTGTTGTGAGTTCTCAATTTAAATTTAAAGTCTAAATTCAAAATTCAAGTGATCGATAAGATAATAAACCGAAGGAGTTTCTGTTTAACGAGTCGCACAAAGTAAACGCGTGAGAAAGAAAAATGTCTGAACGGAAAGTTTTGAATGTAAGTGGTTTTTGATTATCTTAAAAAGTTTATTTTATATTCTGTTATTTATAAAATTAATTATACTGAACCAAGTAAATACAATACAATGCTTTGCGTCTTACAGAAATACTATCCGCCCGATTTCGACCCCTCCAAAATCCCAAGGGCTCGACAAGGGAAGAATCGTCAGTTCACCGTCCGGCTGATGGCACCCTGCAACATGAGGTGCAATACTTGTGGAGAATACATTTATAAGGGCAAAAAATTCAATGCTAGGAAAGAAGATGTGGAGAATCAGGATTATCTTGGGATCAGGATTTACAGGTTTTACATTAAGGTATTACATGCGTACGTATAGTTATTGTACTACTGAATTTATGCTAATTGGAAATGCTAACACTTATGTTATAATTTGCAGTGTACCCGTTGTCTCCAGGAAATATCCTTTAAAACTGACCCAGTAAGCACGGACTACATCATTGAGGCGGGCGCAACCAGAAATTTTATGGCATTAAAGCTTGCTGAAGAACAAGCAGAACGGGAGGAAGCTGCTGAGAAAGAAGAAGACGCTACAAATCCTATGAAACTGTTGGAGAAGAGGACAGAAGCATCCAAGAATGAAATGGCTTCACTCGAAGCCTTGGAAGAATTGCGAGAATTAAATCAGAGGAAAGTTAACTTGGATTATGACACCATGCTGGATAAATATGATGTCATTCGAGACAAGGAAATGAGAAAGGATGACGAAGAAGATGATCGATTTATTGAAGAATTGTTTGGCAAAAATGGACAAGTTATTAGGCGCATTAAGGATGATAGTGATGATGATGACATTGACAGCCCACCGAAAAAGAAATTAATGTCTTCAGCATCCATTAAAAAATCAACAGATTTTCTTACTCATGGAGAAGAACCACCCATATTTCCAAAGGAGGACATAGTTACAGATCAACATAAAGAAAAGAGTGTGGGCATGCTATCTATTAACAAGAAAAAATTAGTAGTTGTCAAACCTAAAGCTATTCCCCAAAATCAGACTATAACAAAGGGCAGCCAATCCGCTGCAATCCCCAATTCTTCAGTTATTAATCCTTCCTCCGATCAAGGCTCTAAAAATGGTGTCGGATCGTTATCCCTCTTGGGGGCTTATAGTTCTTCAGAAAACTCCGATTCTGATTAATTTTATTATTGTATTCCACTAGCTTAAGCAAATGCAAAAGTAAGCAAATGCGTTGTCATTACATATTTAATCACAGATGATGATATTTAAGTAATGCAGATTAAAGGTTATTTTACTCAGAAAGTTTTATTTTTATTATACAAGGTTTTGGTATATTTCCACAAGTGCCAGTAATGTCAAAAAACTTGATATCTCTGCTCTTGATTATCATGAAAACTGATTCATTATAACATTTTTGTATGTTGATTTCAATTGTGCATTGTGGGGAGTATTTAGTTAGTAATTATCTATCGCTGGTCAGCGATTATCAAGAGTCTAAGCTGGTTTTGAGCAAACAGAAGCGATTTTTTAGGCTTAGTTGATTTAGGAGTAGTTGATTGTGATACTCAATTAGGATTTGAGATATAGCAAAGCAATTACTTTGATATTTTGAGATAATGCGAAGCTTTGATTGAGCTCTGACTATCAGTATCAGTAGGTTTTTGAGATGCATATTTTACTATTCAAGATTCAAGATCCATTATTTGCCATTGTGATATATTCTGAATATTCTCTGATATCATGATGTGCATTGTACGGGATTTCATACTTCATGAATTGACAACGAAAAAAATGAAATTTCATTCAAATAAACCAGGAATGGCCACATCAACAGAAACAAAGTAGAGTTTTGTGGATCATCTAAATGTTAGATTTTTAAGAAGGAGAAAGATCGGTGTTGACGAACAACAAATTCTGAAGGCCTCCGTCACCGTGTGCCACCATTTGTTTTGCATCTCGGAGCATCCACGAATTGCTGTACTACCAATAAATTACTTTTTTCTCTTCCATTATATCAAAAAAGGTTTGTGTTATATTTATTTGTATAAATAAAAGAAAATACATACAGATAATTCCTTTGAATACAAAACCTCTACAAAAGTGTAATTGATTGTACATGTCTTAATTCATTATTAATTTATTCCATTATATATTTACATTAATATAATAATTATTAATATTCATATGCACTATTCATTCATATTCATCTGTTTTCCTACGATGATGATAAAATCAAGTGTATTATATGGCAAGGACGAAATGGATGAATACATCTCCAATGGAGCCAGCTTGTCTCTGGCTCGGCTGGTACATCAGCAGGACGTGAGTTTGGCTTTTTCAACCAGTTCATGTTGAGACGTTGAGTTAGCAAGACGGTGGTGTTTGGTTTCTTCTTCTTGGTCCCTCGCAAATAGATAAATACACAAACAAAATGATCTGAAAATTGCATCAGAGAGACAGCGATTGCAGATTCTAAATTAACCCACATCGAATATCGATAATTCTTCAGCTGGGGTCAATTTAGAAGGGCCGAGGAAAATCACATCCCCTCAAGATTCCGGAATCGACCTTGAATTTCTACTTCCAGGCATTTAAATTCAAAGTGCAGCCGGTAAATTTATTGCTTAATTTGAATTGGATATCATTGATACTCTCAATGCATATCGTGATCATATAAGCCTGTGGGACTGAACTGGCAGCAGACTGTGACTAATTTTGCTATCTTCTAGCCTAAAAGTTGTTCTTGTTCTAATCATCCGATCGAATTTTTCAAGGACACAATTAAAAGGAGAGCAATTCATGGAAAATAATCAATCAATAAATAGACAGTAATATATAATGCCACATATGCAAGTTGGCAATTGTATGTTTAAATATTAGAGTTATTATACTCCAACTAATGATTCTATTTTCCATTGGGTTCAGAAAAGAATGATTGGTTTAGTAGTGAAGTGCAGTTAGAGTTTGGTAAAGCAAAGCGTCTGTGTTGCGCTTTGAAAAGCACTTGAGATTTGCTCTCAGTTGCATAGTATGATTACCATATTACCATCTCGGATCTGATTGCTGATTAGGAGTTAATTTGTGTTGCATGTAAATGAAACGAATGTAAATTACGAAATTATAAAGTGCTGGGATGAATTGACCGACCGTACTAAAGTTGGATGAATTGAACATTAGTGAGATGTGTCGTGTTGTTTAATTGTAGATAAGATAATCAGAACAGAAGATTCATTCAGTGGTAGAAATTATTACTCCGTTGGAAGAAGGAGTCTTCTAGTCGAATTGGATTCTGCTTTAATTTGGATCCCGTTTTAATATGGAGACTTCTGTTGTGATTGACAAGGACTGCCCCTTCGGGGCATTGTTTCAGCAGATCATTAATGAAATGAAGGTAAGTCAACTTGCCAAGCTGTTTACTCTGTAATTGTTCCAGTGGATGAATTAAAAATGCCAAAGGTCTTGTCATTGGTGCGGTTTTCAGTTTCGACGAATATACCAACCAAACCTTAATGACTGTTGATGGTTGTGGTCTGCAAACATGGATAAGTTCGTGTTTGGCAAATGCAAGGCTTCATAAATACAGATCAGGATATAACAGAATTGTTCTGTTACACTATACTTTCTCCTGATTGCAGACCCGGGTGAAATTACAATGCTTTATTTTTGTTAGTGGTCTGTCAAGATTGTTTGTTACTTAATTAATCAATCAATTACTTGTTACTGAGTTATTTGTTCGTGTATCCAAGATTGGATGAAAATGAAAAACTCGTATTGGCTTGCTTTTTGGTTACCCAGGAGGATACGTTGTTGGTGACCATTTGGACATATCTTCTGAAGTCTACGAACTAATATTGTTTTCGTGGGGGCAGGAAAAGGAAAAAGCCAGAGACTCTCTGGTAGAGAGACCGAAAGGAAGAAGAAAGTAATATATGGCCTGACAGGTCATAATGTGCTTTTCTCTTTTAATTCATGCAGACTACTACCAACCATCTAATACATATTCCGTCAGTATTCTTAACTTCGTCAATCAAAACTGCAATATCTTGTATAGCTGGACATATTCATGCATAATGGTCTTGTGGTTTAAAAAATTAATTTCCCTTTGTTTCGTCGGGTCACCTCAATCAAAATGAACAGATAGAGCTTCATTGTATTTCTTCTTCTTCTAACATCTAATAAAGAAGTGAGAAGCAAACTTCTTGGGAATTGCATGTATATTTTATTGTATTTATGCGCTTGTTCTCATTCATTGCATTTCCATTGTTTTTGTTTGCGAAACTAACTCCATTCCATCAAATATGCGGAAAAGTGCTCCTCCAGGCTTGGCATAATTACCACATTCCTTCTTGTTGTTTGTTAATCTTGACGGCTCAGGGTAATCAACGTGAATTTATATTCAACTCGTTCCAATTAAACCTTCCCATGATTGACAACAAGTAAACCATTTTATTGAGTTGCTTCCAGCTGCAAACTATTGCAAGATCCATTGTAATTGTAATCTAATTGTAATCACTGACAAATTCTTTGTGATTTTTTTCCAGAATTGTGCACCATTGTGGGAAGATTTTACTGCCAGATCAACCAAACTGCACTCCTGCCTAAGGTAAGTCCATTCAAAGTGTTGATTTGATGAGATTTGACTTTTACTAATGGCATGATACTGAACAAAAGTTAGCATGGTCTAATTGACCAAGACGTGGGCTCAAGAAAAATAATTAGTAAGTAAAGCCAGGCTGTATTTGGAGGTTTTAGTCTGTGGGTGGCGTAAGGTATCACATTAGTTGTAGTGCTACAAAACATGAATTCAACATCTTTAACCAACCTTTAACTACCCTAGTTGAATAATTGCATATGCCCTGAAATTGTGCTAAGCCATAAATGAAAATTGCAAGAGTTAACACGCTAAATGTTGACCCCATATTATGAGTGGTGTATCTCACTTATTAACCACATCCTGAATTTATTAAAGATTTCATGACTTCACCTAGCTTTCTTAATAAATTGGATGGAAGTCTAACAAAGAGTGAAGTATTGGAAGCACTTGTTTCACCACTGCCAGGCAGGATATTATATTTTTGGGTCACGAGCTCTCTGTTTTGCCTTATAACGTTTGAACTTACCTCTATTAATGCGAATATACTTAAAGGCAAATAATGCGAAATGTAATTTAAGGTTAGGTCCAACGGAGCCAAAACGACTCTCTTAAATAAAATGTTGGTAAGATGTCTGCTTGAATTAATGAAGGACGTAATTCTTAACTCAACCAGACCAGTAAATTTTAATGTTTACATTACGATGAACATAAACGCCTATTTCGTATTTTTTAACTGACAGTGCCACTGTGAATCTTTTATATATGCATTAACCTGATAGCGTCATGAAATGCAGGCCTTTATTCTCAAACACATTTTTTCCCATTATTATTGAATTATTCCCTAGCCAGACCCGTAGCTATTAAAATCATTGATGATATTACCATAAATTGTAACTAACTTGATAAATTTTATAGGGCTACAATTCAAGCGATCTCGTCGTTTCTGGATACGCTGCAGAAGATTGCAGATGCTGCCACTTCAACTAAAGGTTTGATTTTGCACTTTTTTCAATTTTTTTTTGAAAATGCATGAGAACAGAAGAAACCACAAAATTATGGACTTAATCCAGTTTGATTGGAAGTAGGGTTTGAATGATAATGATAGAGAATATTATATAACAAAACACAAAATCCAATTATATTCATCCTTCTTTACAACAATGGTGTCCCAAAATTTGAGTTTTGACTGAAACAGAATATGTTTCTTTAATATTTGATTGTGTAATTGGGGAAATTTAAAAAAATTCATACGCTATCGAACTATGAACCTCCACTTGCTATATTGTTGGCCAACCAGTGCTTGCTTACTAGAAAAATTAAAAATGTAGTTACATGAAGAGGAGCATATAATTTAGAAATACGGTCCCATTATCTCGGCAGGAATATGGCTAATTTACAAGATGGGCGTTACTCTAACCTATCCCAGTGTCCATAGTCCAGAAGTAGCCAAAGTTTTGTAATTTCAGTTTCATCTAAGTAAATCCTTGATCCTCTCTGGCTTGGAGTTAATAATAAAGTATCATCATTCCGCGTGTATCTAAAAACTGAACATAGTATCACAACACTCCCACCCACCCACGAGGCGACGAATAGCTAAAGGAAATGAGAACCACATAAGTTCAAGTCAGGTTGTTTTTTTATTAAATTCCGGCTCAGAACAAATATAATCTAGCAAGTGAAAGTAACTTGGGAAAGAAAATCTGAAAACCCATATTCAGGGAGAGAGAGCTTTTCTCCAACACTTACCGTGTTAGGCCACTGCTGGTACTAGTATGTATGGTGTGAATGAAAGGATAGGCAGGCTTTGACTTTTGAGTTGGATTATTAAACCTACAAACGACTTTGCTTGTGAAGAGTGACAGACAAGTGGATATTGGACTGTGAAAGAAAGTAAGATGAATGAGGTAGTCAGTAGTGGAGAAAGCACTTTGAATTTACCTACTGCCTTCTGTCACGTTCTTAAAGCATACAATACTCCAGCTGTGGTGGATGGTGCTTTGCATAAGCACGTATAAAGGAGGTGATTTTAAAGGTAACGTGAAATGACAGTAGTGGTGATGGTGCTGGTGGCGTGGGTGAAATTGCACCCCGGTACCACCAAGTATTTTATCCATACTCAGTCTCAGCCAAGCCAGCAATCCAACCACGGACAGGGAATTCGAATTTGAGGAAGGAAAGGGAATATGATGATTACATACATACGGACGGGCGGACGGACTTGACGGGGTTGAGAATTTTACGGAGGAGAAGAAGAAAGAAGGAAAGCCGGGACCTGAGCTGCATGTTATTATATAAGAGTGGTAGTTTAGTTTACAACAAACAGTTGCTGATCTATTGGATGAGGTTGTGGAAAGGAAGGCAGAGGAAAGTTGGTTTGTGGAGGGTTGGTTTGGTTTGGTGGGTTGTGTAGGCAGAGCAGTTCCTTCCTATATGTTCGTTCATCCAGGCAGTAGGCAACTACCCGAATGAACACCCAAGTTTGGCCATGACCCTCACTTCGTTTCCAGGTTTGGGAGTTCTTGCGTGGTTGGTGCGTGGATCGATTATGTTGTAGAAATATAACTGTGACTAAACAACGGTGGAAGGGGGTGAAAGACTGCTTGGATGAATAGAGTTATATTTTGCTTCAAATCGTGAAAGCTGGATTTATTACTTGGATCTTTTCTGGTTTTCTTAAGAATTGCATATTTCTGATGATCTCAACAAAAGCCAAGCTTCACTGCAAAACCCCATTATGCCGCTTATCCTTACTCACTCGTCCCTGGTTTGGTCAATCTTATCTTTGTCTTTGTGCAATATACATCCAGATGCATTACTTTCATGAGTGTAAGTGTGTGGAGTCTTGGTGCTGGGATTTTTATATTTTGTCGTGTGTTACCAAAATTTCAGATCAATACATCCACTACCACCACTGCTAACTTTGTGGTCTTAAAGATTATTGTGGAATGACTTTCATATCGTCTCGGAAATATGATGCAGTGGAACATATTATATTTAATCTGAGATTTTGGGGTGGTGCACAATGCTATTGAGTTCAAGTACAGCAGTGCACATGTTCAATTTGAGGTATAAGGAAGAATAAGATGCTTTGAAATTGAAGAATCGTTCTCTTCTTTTCGTCCCATCTGCAATATCCACTACCATTTCTCAATAAAATGTTCAATATATCATCACATACACTGAAACCCTCCCTCGTCTTGTGTTACTGAGCTTACTTTTTTATTTTCGAGGTTTTTGAAGAATATCCAGTATGGTACGGAGTACAGGACGGGGGTAGGAAGAAGAATACAGTTCTATCACAAGTTGTAGGTTTAAGAAGTTACAGAAGAACTCGTATCACTTTCCTCTTGTGCAGGAACGTTTGGAGAAATTGTGGTAGGATGAATGAGATCTTCCATTGTAGAGAGGGACATATATTTCTGATACAAGATCTTCAAAGTTTATTTTGCGTAATGTGACACACCCACAAAACTTCGAAGTAAACATTTTATGTCTTGGATTGTGTCCCTGTCAAATTGGTTGGAAACTTTTCCTATGAACTTGTCCTTTTCATTCATGCTTTAATAAGTTTTGGTAATTTGATTTCAATCAATTGTTGATCATCGTTGCTCATTAATGAATTGCTGCAGCAGAAATGAAATGGGATGTTGACTTTCTCTCTACACTTCTCGCTTCTGCTGATAAATTGATTAAAATTCAATCAAAGCCGCCGTCTACTGTCTACTTGAAATAGTGGCGTCCTTCCTTAAAACATTTTGATTTTGATAGACATTGACTATTGCATACGCTTCGTTTTTCGCATTTAAATGAGCAATAAAGTTTTAGGGGATCTCTGATCGTACTTGTAGACTGAATTTTTATACAGTTAGAAAATGCTCAAGTATAAGTGGTAAAGCTTGAGCCACCCACAGGGAAGGGTTGAAACTATGTCTGTCTATGCTGTTGTTATCGATTCTCTGTGTACCGTCAACTGTACGTACGTACGCATTTTGGTTCAGTCATTCTTACTTTTCCAGGCAAAATGAGCATACGTCTGTCTACCAGACTTTCCTCAAGCCGGATTTATGAGCTGATGGGGTTGAGAAATTATGAAGGTGTAACTCGACGCCGGTGACTTTTAATAAAAAGTTCTTATGGAGCTACTCGATTTTATTTAGCTTATTTGCTTACTACACTCCTACCTACACATACAGCATAAGAGTTTGTTTTGGTAGCAATGTTTATGATGTTCAGCATGTGGCACACTTGCTACGTGGTTGTTTCAATGTTGATAATTTTTATTGAGCTTAGACCATAAATTGACGTGTAAAACGCACCTTTCCTATACTCCCCCAACATGTTATATTATTGTTACGTGCACACCAGCAGCAGCTTTGTTCTCTTCTCTCTCTTCCTTTGTTCCGGTCTTTTTTGTTGGGGTAGAGGAATTGAAACCACAACAAAAGCAGCCATCATTTGGATTTTGGTATAGTTGATAATCACACTTTGCAGCTGCATTTCTTGTTGTAATTTTACTAATACTGTTTTTTTAACCTCCTCTTGCATTTTTAGAATTGCATTGCCTGCTTCACTGCTTGTAAGCTGCTGCTGGGTTCTACATCTACTTGAACTGTTTTGGCATCCAGTACTTACTTTTGACATGTTCATAAATCAGAATCGGACTGCTGGTTTTAGCTTTTGGGTAGTTTTCTTAAATTCAAATGTTTATCGTGTTTTTTAAATCAGTTAGACCTAACTGACAAACGAAGATTAAGTTTCTTCCTGCTAAATGCAAAGTCATATTAATAGTACATAGTGTTTGATGGAACGGTATTTGCAGTAGATCCTAATACGAATCCTACCGCCCACCGCTAGATTTACCTCAGATTCATTTCCTCAAGTATGAATTTCTCTTCAGCATTTATCTTGCTACTTTTTTGTACGTTAATGTGCGTAAAGTGTGACAATGCAAAACACAAATTTTTGATGGGAACGTGATGTGATATTATTATTTCACTTTCATTCAAGGCAATTTAACTGCGTAACGTAATGACCACTGCATCTGGTATTGTAGTGTATTAGAATGACAGCGATTATTTAGGATGTCAGTCAGTTGGTGATGTAATTATCTTTTCCTTTTGTTGCTACTTGGTTCAGTTTTCTAATTTTCAGGATCTGTCACCAACTAGTAAGATTTCATCTACTCATCTATAATGCACACAAGTCGTACAGAACAAAGTGTATCTGATTGTGTCCGATTTCATTTCTGCAAAAGTCTCATGTTGTTATTAAAATGATTTTTTACAACAGCGACTTGCTATTTGTTAGCTATTACATATACCCAATTCCATTAACAGCTTTTTACTAGAATTGATCTAATACAATACAGCTTATCCTTGCTTTGCGCACTTTTGTAAAATGGAGTTGAATTGATTACTGTTGTAAAATCTGTTACTACATCAATTGAAGCTTTGTTAAAGACTGATAAATAGAAAATGAGCTGAGATGTGCAACACAGCGCACATTTCTGTCATGATCAAAGTGACACGGCCTCCTAATCAAACTAAACTGTGTTATCAAATTCTATTTCACTTGGTATTGTTCATTGACCAGTGTTAATTTAGCATCAATAGTTGCACAACAATGGCAAATACAAAAACGTAATAATAAATCAAAATTTACTTCCAAATCCATTCATCACGTTTACCACCCCACCGTTTTCTTAACATTAAATACGGCTGACAAATGACATATTTGCGTTGGAAATGGTAATGAGGAATAATTTTGCAACCCCCTTAACTATGTATGTATGCGTCCCATGCGTGAGTTGTGTAATAAAGCAATTCGCTTTTTTATTCCTCGTTTCAAGTGTTGGTCCATTCTTTTAAAAGAGAAAGGCTGTGCACATGGAATTATAATAAACTGTTCAAGTACAGGTGTAAAGAGTAGCTTCAGCATGCTTAAAATTATTTGTGGGACTGACAAAAATGCTC
>JAQFZJ010000689.1:0-18978 GCA_034695645.1 Folsomia fimetaria
TATTAATAGGGTTTAACTGACTGCATAATTATTATCCGTTATAGTTTGCAGTTTTAAATTTGTTGGGAATTTTTCCCCTAAATTGAACTTCTCTGGTTGCTGGAATGCCAGCCGGACGGAAGAAAAGGGAGATTTTCCAAGTATCACAACGAAAACGGGATATTGCTAGTCAACTTCTGAAGGTTCAGATTAAAACAATATAAAAATATGCAATATTCTTTAATTAATATAAATCCATTTTTTTGCAGCTAATGAGAAAGTTGGATCCAGATGAATGTAGTTTTAGAGCAATTTGTGAATTGGCCTCAATCAAGTCATTTTCGCCCAATAATGTTACTGACATTCCCCCAAGTATTGTGTCGGTTATTGATGGCTTGAAACAGTATGCCTTATAAAAAAATATTAATTTGTACCAAATTTAAGTATATCAAAATATTTAATGTATTAAAATTACAGAATTACAAAGAAACGAGATAAAGGGGAAATGTCGTTCTCTCTTGAAAGCAGAGATTCCAATAGTTTAAGAAATCTGGACATTCCGGGCATAGACAAGGAAGAAGATGACGTGATTGTCTTGTATGGAACAGCAGTAAAAATTGGCGAAGAAAGACCAAAGTCTGCAAATGATGTCAAATTTCCATGTGAAAAGCGGTATCATCGATGTCCAGTTAATGGTGAAGAAATTCTTGGATATGTTAAAATGGTGCAAAGTATTGAGCAACTTTTAGAGTTTTAAGTTACTGCTGAAATTTATTAAACTGTTCTTCATGAATAACTCTTAAATATTTTGCATTACATAAATAGCGCTTTAAAATATCGGCGATGTTGTAGGTTGAAAACTTTCCAGCAGTTCTTTTCGTTTCCTTTTAAAGAATCCACACTACAAATATGGAATTCTTATTAATAAAAATATTGTGCTCCATTTAATTGCGTACTATGTACTTACCTGTACTAGAGCTGCTGTTATGATTATTAAAAGTGAAATGCCCACAAATATTGCCACAATTAAAACCCATAATGGAACTTGCATTCGCCCTGAGAGTTCAATTTTTGTAACAAGTACTACGTCAGCGGTAGTGGCGAAAGGAGATCCACTTATCCACTTAAGGACTTAAGATCTTTTATTCATCATCAATAGTTGACCATTTGTCTCAAAAGTTATAAACTTAACTTTCCGGTCAGAGTATTCATCCAGGATTCTTTCTGTAATTAATTATCCAATGTTTGAAAATAAGAACAAATGGTCGTTTATACATATGCAACATACCAATAACTGAAGGTTTTAGCCTTATTTTAAACTCAATCACAGCTTTCGATGATTCGAGAAAGTATTTCAGATCACAAATAATTTTGGAACAGTGCACGTTGGGCTCATCACATGCAATTCTTACGAAGTCGTATGAAACCTGTGACACTTTTGAGGCATCATCGTCAACAGTGTCTCGTTTGTACCTTTGAATCTTTGAGTTTGGAAACGCATCAACACCTTGTGAAAGTGATGTTATGTGATTGAATTTCCAGTCATCCACAATGTCATCACGTTGATTGAATCAACTAATCCCCAATTTAAAACAACAATTATTCAATATGACATAAATGATGTCCACATAATATGAACTCCATATGGTTTGCGGTACTACTTAATTAATTTCAATACCTTTCTTACCTATGAACAATCTTTTGCGATACTGCTTTTTTGTGGTGTAGATTACTAAGTAATTGAATCATCAGAAAATTACGCAAATTATTATCTTCTATGTAGGAATTTTTTCGTTTCAAGGCCGTCCTAGTAAACTTTGGCGACACACAAACGTTGAAATCTTATATGACAGTTCAAGTTCACTCACACCCTACCCTTATCAAATTGATAATATCAATAATAACAAAATGTCGCCTCACTCAGTTATTTCCCGGAATGTATTAAAAATGAAATGTAAATAAATTATTGGAAAATCCAGTTGAATGAAATTGAAAAGTTCTACTCGAGCCAAAACTTGAGAACTCTGGGCTGACGAAATTATTGAATTTGGAGTTGGCAGGTGCCACGACTGACTGAATTGGACAGCAAAAGTGATGCAAATGCAAATATTTATGTTACGGGACACTACCTTTATTATTTCTTATCAAGATTATGCATATCCATCCAATAAGTAAGGAAAATACAATTCGGCATATATAATATATAATATCCCCTAAAGCCTAAAAACCACATAAAATTTTAAGGAAAACTTGACAATTTCATAGATGCATATTACAAAATGCAGATGTACAAATACCGACAAAATTAATTGATGGAGAACAAGAGCTTTGAAAAGTAATGTATAGTATAGTGTAAATAATGAATTATGATAAACTAACTGTCTTAAAATGCATAATACATGCATGCATTTCGAACCCTGTAACGCTGTGACTTTAATAACATTACTAACAATTCCGGTAACAATATGCAAAAATTCGATGCAATTTATTTGTTGCAGGAGGTTGCTGATACTATAAAACTTCATTTTTTACATGAATGATTAATTTATAAGAATTTCCTTTTTTATGCCATTATGGCCTGTAACAAATCATGCCAGACTATGTAACGCCAAACGCCACGCACAGTAATAATATGAATGTTTGAAGTTTAATAAAATGGAAAACGACCCCGCATCCAACATTACATTAATACTGTAAGCTGCTTCATGTTGAATTAGATTATTTATTTTAATTGAAAATCCGTGATGAGAAAAGAAACCGAATTTACTCCATGCGCATGGAGAAAGTCATAATGACTTTCTCTTATTTCGGAAGTTGTTCAATTTCCTGTACCCGACCCAACCCATGTGCTCCTCTTTGAGTCAGATCATCTGATTCAGATGCACTGTGATTGTGTTGTGAGTCCACGACTTGCAATTAAAATCAGCGTTTTTTACCAATTTACTAATTATGAAGTTTGTACTACTGAAAGGTAAGTTGGGTTTAGTTAGACAAATTCTCTTAATTATAACAAGTTATCTTAAGTGTTTGTTTGACTTTGCTTTGGGGAAAAGGAAAAACGGATTAATTAATACGGCAACAAAATGACAACTAAAAACGAGGAATCAAACTTGAAGACAGAAGAAGTGGATATTTTTAGGGATACTCCAGTGAGATTACTAGGTAATATTATCATATCGTATTAATTATGAAATAAGGAAATGCAATTTTGGAAATTTTAGGCTATGCTAACGAGGTGGGTGAATCTTTTCGAGCCTTAGTACGTGTCAACGTTGTCCGTTTCAGCTATGGTGTGGCCTTGCCTACGTATTTGCTGATACAAACGATAAAACTAAAAAAGAAACGGTATGGTATGATTCGGAGACTCAGTGAAGAATTAATTGTACGGGGTTAACACTTTTTTGTGTCAATTTAGGACAAGAAAAATAAACTAATGGCCGCTGCTGACACCTTAATTTGACAAACGTTGGCCTCGGTCGCAATTCCTGGATTCACAATCAACCGTTTATGCGCGTTGTCGTTTTTTCTCCTAAGCAAAAGCAAGCGATTGAGTCTTCCCATGAGAAAGTGGACAACGACCGCTTTTGGACTGGGTAGCATACCCTTTGTAAAACCGATTGACCATGGAGTGGATTTCATGATGGACAAAACGCTCAGAAAACTTGTACACTCTGACGACCCCACCGATGGAGTTGTTTAGCATTTATAATTAATAGTCGACAGCAAATATTGCTGATTAATTAGTATTTAACAGTTCGATCAAATGCCGTAATATAAAATTCTGTGAATTCGCGAAGATCTCATGTACTTATGCCATCCACAAACAGCCATGCTCAGAATCAAGATCAACCTTACTTTTTTCTGTATTTTAAAGCGCCTATCCAGTGCCTCAATTTAAGACGATTGCTGGAATTTGTGTTTTATAACGTGCGTGCGTATTTTTTAAGTAATTGAGTTTATTGGTAAATTGTGAGTTCAATTTTGAGATTGTAAATTATGCTGAGATGAACGATACAAACAGTGGGTACATGTATTACCAAATGAATTTTATATATTCACGGAACCAACAAGCCATGAAGGCTTATACATAACACATAAGTATGTATCTACTCTCATTAGTCGACAATAAGATGAATTACTCGTCGATTAGTAGCATAACGTTGTTGAATATTATACAATATAATAGTTTGAAATTAAAGTAAATAATTCAAAACGGAGCGCAAAAGTATTTTAATTTCTTCATATTATTTATGCATTGTCACATATACAATGATACACAAGTCTGCTACATATATCCGTCAGGGTCTATCTATGGTCAATACTTTACATCGCAGAATACACTCGTGATTTGGGTTCCTGGAAAGCTTTCTCTTTCAGCCCACAACAAGCACAAATGTTGCATGCAATTCATTTTGGTCAATAATAAATCTCAGAAATGAAACTCTGTTCCGTTCGTTCCGTCCGTCTCATACTTGTCTGTATAATGGAATAAGCATGGTGTACATAGTACTGGACTGAACTCATTCATGACTTGACCTAGAAATTAGTATATCGTTGAACCTCAACCTCAGTTCCTTTTTGTAAGTGGAGCGAGACAGAACATTCATTATTTGAACGACGTACATATGTCATTCATCTTATTCTAGTCGTTTTGAATAGAGTGCTCGAAACACAATCACATTTTGTATCCACGAGTCAGCATGAATTCCATACAAATGTGTCTGATTACAAAGGAGGTATAATGAGCATCAGAAATAACTATATTCGTGAATCCATACCGTACAATACTTCCCAGCCCTCCAAACTATATCGACACAGTACACATAATGCCGGCCGTCTTCATAGATTTGTATCAAATACAATCGAGGCTGATGGAGAAGAAGACGAAGGAGAAGAAATTGAAACTTCAGACATTGAGTGTAAAGATATGGACCTCGTCAGAATTGGGAGCCATTTTCATGCAACTGAGACTGACATTTCCTCCGAAGATTTAAGACGAGTGCTTTCTTCGAGACAAGTCGAAAATCGTCAATTGGCTTATCTTTCTCTTCCAAATCTTGTGCCTGACCAGAGTGTCAGCGGGGTGAATCAGAAACGTCGATCTCCAACATCCATTGCGTACGATGTCTATCCATCATACTCAGTAGAAAGTGTTGCAATAGAGCTGGAGACAGATGAAGATTTCGAAACGTTGGACGATATTCGTACGTAAGAGGTTGATGATGAGACTGAATCTACCAATGATGAGGCTATGGAAGGTTTGAATGAGTTTGTCCATATGCGGGTGAAAGTTGAAAAGAAGCCATATTTAGCTAACGCAATGAAGGTAACTGTCAGTGTTCAGCCTACATCTGAGGTTGAAGAAGGAAGTGAGGAGACCGGTGTGTATGAACAATATGAAGATGAGTTATCAAGTAGTAGTTCAAGTAGTGCCAGTGATGATATTTTAACAGAAAATAATAGTTGTAGTGAATATGAACAAGGCTCCGGTGAAAGTGAAAGTGAGGAAGAAAGCGAATCTGTTGACGAAGACGAGAGTTTGTCAGAACAAATTAATGAAGATACGGGTGAAAGTGGCGTTGAATCTGAGTCTGATGATCCAAATGCAATGGAAGATAAGGGAGACACTAATATTGAAATGGACAAGGATGGAGAAAATAAGACTGAAAATTTATTGAATGAATCCGAAGAACGTGAAGACCAGTCAAAAGATAAAACAGAGAAAATGATGGAGTTACTAAATGCAGCTAATGATGATTACGAAAAGTCTAAAGCCAAAATTATAGAACAAGCAACACTGGAAAAGGTTTTGGAAGCGGAAGCAATTGCTGTGGCAGAGGGTGAGAAACTTGCAGCTCAAATTGTTGAAAGGAGTCACACTACAAGTCCAATGGTGAAAGTTAAAAGTCTTGGTGAATCTGTTGCGTCTGGAGTGACAAGAGCTGTATCTGGTGTGAGCTTGGCAAAGGATAAAATCATTTCTAATGGAGAAAAGGGAAAAGATTTGGAGGAAACGACCGACAAATTTAAAGCAGCTGCTATTTCTGATGCCAATCAAGTGATAGCAAAAGGCGTTACCACAGTTGAGAAGGAACTTGGAGCAATTACCGTTGCAGCTGACCATGCCAAAACCGAAGCCAATAAAGAAGTGGACAAAAGAATACACCAGGGAACTTCGGCAATTTCTGGAGAAATATCAAAATCCATTGAAACTTCCGGTATGAAAGTGACAATGACTCAAAATTCGCCAATTTCTGAACCTAGCACTACTGTAGCAGCTCCGACTCCTAATGCACTCGTTGTGGCAAATGTAATAGTTCACGAAACTCCGAAATCTTCTCAGTCACCTAAACCTGTACCAAAAAATGTGTTAGATAAACCGAAATCAATAATAGCTTCATCCATCACTGAGGCAGACGAAGTTTCAAAATTGAAAGAAGAAGTTATTGTATCATCAGCTACTTCGGCAGTTGCAGATTTTCAACCCTCAATGAATTCAGCAACCACAAGTGAAAAGATTGAACCTGAGTTAAAATTTTCAGAGAAAGAAGATTACTTATCTGTTTATGCTGCTGACACTGCAGATAGCAGTGAAGAAGAGGACAATATTTTAAAAGTTCAGAAAACAAAAGGAGAGACGGAGGATAACAGGAAAGCTGTTGAACAGGCCAAAGACAAATTAATAGAGGACTGGAAATCTACAAGAAGAGAAAGCATAGATGAGTCGGATGACAAGTTCCAACATATTTTGGAGGACATGGGTAAATATTGTACAATTTCGGTTTTAGTGTTCAATTATTAATATATTTGTAGCAATCCACGTACTTAATTCGATATTTTTTCATATTTTAGTATCGGAACTTCACATGGAGCCGATTGTTCCTGTACTTCCTAAAAAATTAAAGGAAGCTATTCATGTTTCAGACGAAGAGTCTAAAAAAGTTTCAAACTCTGCAACATCCGCCCATTCGTCAGAATCAATGAGAGAGGTGACAGATTGTGAGATGTTCGAGGGCAGTATATCAAGCCCGAAATTATCACAGGTTTCTGAACATAGTTCAGGACAGTCCAATACTAGGTTTATGCAGAGGATCGATGCAAGTATGCAAAATGTTATGCCTGAAAATAGGATTCCATCAGGTAAAGTTTTCAGCAGGGAAAATTCTCAACATAGTCTTCGCAGTGTACGTTCAAATACTTCACGAAATAAAAGTTCTAATTCAATCCGGTCACCGATTTATTCCTCGACTCCAATAATGAAAAAGCCGGTTTCTAGTGAATTCGAAAAATTCAATGAATCTCCACAAGAAAATGTGGCAACACTTGAAAAAGAAAACATTCAAAGAATTTCCTCAGCTAATTCCTTGAAAATTAAGAAAGAACTCAACGAGACGATAGTGCCAGAATCTCTTAAAGCAGCACCTGTTAAAATTTTAAGTAGGACCGGAAGCAAGACTTCATTAAAATCGCAAAATCGTCTTGAAATTCCTCCTACTTCAAAAAATCTTGATGAGCCAATTGCGGTTACTAGCAGTAAGCTTGATGATAATGAATCAAAAGTCTCGCAACCCATCTTGGATGCAGAAAAGAGGGCAAATGATTTATCCATAACTTTACCAGTCATTCAAGCTAATCAGCACAGCCCACCCTTTAACCCTCCTTTACTTCCGGATCACACTAATTCCTGTTCTAAAATGCTAAATCCGTCTGACAGAACAATGTCAAATGATAAAGCCAATAAATCTCCTTCGCTCTCGTCAAAAGGATCAAGAAGTCCAACCATATCTCAACATTCTTCATTTCAAACTGATCAATCGGTTGACGAGGATGTGTTGAATGTCGGAGACGATAATGATTTGCCAAACTTCAATTTTGTCCAATCCGTAAGTTTGTAATAATATTTAATTATGAAAAAACATGTTTCTCTCACGTCGATTTGCCGGCAGGATAAAAACTAGCAATTTTAAAGAAGTTTAACTCATATCAGTCATATTAATAACAGAAGCAGGTCATGAAGCATTAATCAATTCAATCACGCGAAATTTTCACCATCCATTCTCTTTATTGTATTAAGTTATAATTTACAGCCCCACATCAAAGTTTATCGATTTTGTGAACCGCCGACTGTTAATGCTAAAAAAGATGTAGAAACCCCATTTTGGATTTATTGACACATTATTTCTCTTTGGTACTTTGATTCAGATTACATTCCACCTTGAAGAAAAAGAATAATTTGATTTAGTGTGAAAATGTTGCAAAAAAGGTATTTCTCATTTTTCTTTCTGATATTTCTCATGCTACTGACTCATTTAGCTCAAAGTCGTTGTTTGGTCGTGAGCGAAAGAGAAAATCGGAGTGGAGAAGCACACAATGTAGGAGCGTGAAACACCAGTCAGTCGATTGTGGAGAGAGAAAGTCAATTCTATCCTTATCATAACGTTTTAGCCTAATACTTATACGTGGATACATATTTATGTACACAACATATCGCATATTTTGATTCAAATGTTACACTAACGATGGCTATTTCGTGCGAACAATTGAAAAGGAATAGGACCGACTACGTCAATCTTTTGCCTACTTAATGGTCACATTTGACTCCATTCCAGCTTGACCCAAATCGCATTTCCGTTTCTTGCCACAAATACTGCCTTTCTTTCTATTATATGCAAGTTCCCTATCCATGTAGCAGCTTTGAGATTGTTATCTCATTAGCACGTAACCGAGTTAAGGCAATCTCATCTGCTATTTAAATTTACTGCTGTGCAGTAACAAGACGATGAAACTGCATGCCATACGTGTGCTATTCTTAATTCTTAATATGCCCTTTGTGATAAATTCAAGAGATAAATTTTATGTGTGACCTTCCCTTGAAAAATTACAGAATCCTGAAATTGGGGACGACGATTCCGAGTCCAGCCGCGATGAGGACTCTCCTTCACACAGAAGGAAGTGGAAAAATTCCACCGAAATTGCTTCGACATTATCTCACTATTTGCACATTATCAAAACTGAGACGATAGAGAATTGTGTCACAGAAATCATACCACTGGTAACGCAGCTACTGGTGAGATCCAGAAAGAGTAAAACTGAACATGGTCTGCCAACCATGATAGCAACATTGAGTGCGGTGAGGGTGCTTTGTGAACGTTTGTTGCACGTCAAAATGATGTCGGGAGAGAAAGCATTACATAACATGGACTTATCGTGGTTGTTGAGAATTTTGTGTAAGATAAGCGCCGATCCTGCATCTAAACTGAAGCCAGAGGCTAGTTTTACATTGGCTAAGTTGGTGAAAGCTGCAGGGCCGGAATTAATAACAAGGCCAATTTACTTCCTTCTGGTGATGGAAAATGATGGCCATGGGCATCGAAAAGGCTCGCAGGGGTCCAAGACAAAGGCGGCTGCGTTAGGTAAGTAACAAACTAAACTTTAATGTCTACAAATTAATTCATCACAAATAATTACAAGTACATTCTTCTTCTTTTAGACACCCTCACATATGCTCTACTAACTTTCCCCAAAGAAGAGTTTGACGATTTAGAAGAAATTGCAAGATGGGTATGTGTCAACAAATCTTAGTTTTCCATTTGTATTCTGTCCAATACAATTATATGTTATAATTTATAATCAATTCTCAAAATTCAAATTTATATGTACTTGACGACGACATTTATTATATTTTACATACACTCCATACCTAACAATTATTGTGAAATTGCATGACACACGCCTGAAATCAGTATTCCACGTGTAACACGGAGGACATTTTTTGCATTTTGATTATATAACACGTCAAAATTCAGTAATAATTCCACAATTTGGAAGGCTACACATACTTTTGCTGTAGTTTATTATGAAATTCTTATCATAATTGCTCTGTGGACAAAGTAAAGTAGTTGATTGCTGGGGTGTAGTAACCCTTAAATAATTCAGAATGTAATGTACCTATGTAAAATGCAGACATCCGGCATGGGTCCTTCCAGGCTCAATTTAAAATTCCTGAATGGATGAAATGGTCATTTGACTCTATTCCAGGAGTGCGAGAACTTTACAGATCCTTTATTTTCATGTCAAATGAACTTGCATTCCACAGGTTTCAACAAGGTTCTATTTTCCAGAAGCTTGGTACGTTTCAAGTCCAGTTATTAAGTTTATATAATATGGACAAAATTTTTTTATATAGGAATTTGGTGGATTTTACTTAAAGCAGCAGCTTGGTCACAATCCTGAACTTATGGAGAAAGTTAAACCAAATTATGAATTTGGATGCAAACGGATCACGCCCTCAAATGAGTACTACCCGGAATTGTCCCTCCCAAATGTGGAGGTTATTCGTTCGGAAATTACAAAAATCAAAGAAAACTCAATTGAGTTGAGACCGTGGATGGCAATGAACACAAAGTAGATGTAAGACATGTACCGTGAAATTCCTGTCACAATAATACTTCATTCCCTACAGTAGTTACGTCAGAGATTTCTCAACAGGTTTTAATTTTGGCGACCGGGTTCAAAGTTCTAGAGTTCTTTTCCCCTCTGGAGATTTCTGTGAAGGATGGACAAAACTTGTTGCAGTTATGGAAAGAGGATGGCCCCACTGCATATATGGGGATTTCTTGCTCTATCGCGCCCAACTGGTTTATGCTTCTAGGACCCAACTCGGTAATGCTAAATGACTAAATGTAAATAAGAAATGTGATTTATTTTACAATTTATTTCTCAAAAGGGCCTGGGACACAATTCCATCATATTCACTTTAGAGTGTCAATTGGCCTACGTTATCCAAGTGATTGCTGAAATGATGAAACGTGGCTCAAGCGTGGTCTGTGTTAAACCTTCCGTGGAACAGGCTTACATGACCAAACTGCTAGAGGACATGAAGGGCACGGTATGGGCAACAGGATGTGGGTCCTGGTATGTGCATATGAATTTTATTTTATTTTCAAAGATAATTACAGCATGTACATATGCATGAATTTTCTTGCAGGTATGCCGATCATCGTGGAGTTGTAACAGCTCTGAGTCCTTACAGTCTCATCACTTGTTGGAGACAAACTCGCAAATTAAATTCCAGTGACTACAACTTTTATTAAATTATAATCCACCCAAAGTTATTAAAAACAATACAAATATGTGATTGTTATTAATAAAGGATTTTTTGAATGTTTTAATTGTTGGATAAAAAATACGGCATTATTTTGTCATTTTGAGACTATTCTTTATTCAATTATTGGGTTTGCTAAACAATTCTCAATGCGACTCCCACGACATCTAAGAATGAATCATTCTATAAAAAGTGTGATCACGAATCTGGCAAGATAAAATTTTTGAGTTTTCATCACATCTCGTCATATTCTTGTCATACTTTTTTCATCTCATCGTTCTCGTGGCCGTTTTATATTGACATCTGGTCAGGACAAATCAACCGGATCTTGTTATCAATTCCCAAGAGACCTAACGTAGTAGGGCATGGAATGAAATTTCGTCACGTAGAATTTCTCGCCAAACTTTTAGATAGACAAATTGAATTCAACCAACACAAGAACCGGCTCACGTTTCAACTTCAATTCAAGTTACAATCGGTAAGCTGTTGTGGTGATTGGTGATGTGAATCATTAGATTTCGAAACGCTTTAGATTTTTTATATTAATATGCTGACCTAAAATCCAACCTCAAACACCAAAAATACTGTACTTTTATCGAAATTTCGAGAATTTCACTTTTTCCTTTAACGCATGCAATTCGAGGGTCGCTGGTTATATTGAATTTGAATAAATTGATTGATAATGCATCTATGAAAGATCATTTTATTGAATGTATATCCAACGAATGCAATGAACGAGATCTGTATGGTCAACGAGGGGTGAATGCATCTGGAGGGAAAGTCCAGCAGCAGTCTATCCATGTCTGTGAGAAACATGAAGTTCTGACTTATTTTTCCCATTCCGAAGAAACATGATCAAATTTTCCACTGCAGTTGCTCTTCCTGGGTCACACCACAGACACATATGTCCTAGGGAATTATTAGCGGTTGGAGGGAACAAGTCAGTGCGTCTCCAGATTGAACTTGGGGTCGTCCTTGGAATGATACTAGAGTGAATTGTTATTACCGCTTTTTCTTATGATGCAATGCATATGAGGCAATTGAAAAGTAAAGCAACCCAGCTTGACTATGACTAGTTTAAGCAATGTAATCCTGTATGGCGAGCAAAAAGGGAGAGCAAAGAAGTATCATTCTGGAAAAGAAGGGAGTTCTTCCATTTCGTCAAGTCATGCATTCATGCTGGACTTGGAGCCCCGATTTTATGGAAGCGGTTGGGAAAGCACTAGTATTAAATCTGAAAATGTCTTTGATGCAAATGGTCACTTCTCAGATAGCATACAAGATTTCTACACTTGGCAGGAGGACCATTTTTGTAGTTTTCGAGGGTATTCCTTTTACATTCACGCAATACATCTTTTCTTGCATACTTATTTCTTGATTATAATTTATGCATAATAATTTATGAAAACGAAAGGCACAGAATATATAGCTCAATAGTTAAAGCAATTATACACTACAAATAGCACGTAGGCCATCCAGTTTAATTAGTATACATCTATCTGCATATTAAATATCAGCTCAAGAAATAATAATGAAAATATATCTCCGACCTGAATTCCTCAACTGTTCATCTATTTAATTTAGTGTCCTCCTCCTGTTCATCACTTGTTTTTATGCATGCACATGAGATTTGGAGAGTGAATGAAGAATGGGGAAAGCGAGGTGGGTGAAAGCCGAGTCAAATAGTGGGGATAATAAAAAGGAGGGCAAGGAGATGAAGAAGGAACCTCAAAGTAAACAAGTGGATACCTAAATAAACTTAAGAAGTGGAAGATTCATCCTCAATAAGACTCATAATAAAAACATAAGCACTTCCCGTCTTTATTATTCTCTCTCCCACCATCACTCTTCCAGCCTCTTATTTCTTTATCTCTTTGAAATCTCACAACTCTCACAGCTTTCTCCCCCAAAAACCCACCAGTGTGGCAATACACCGCGGAATGCAATAAGACAACATCACATAGCTTGCTCCTCTTTTTATGCCAACCCCACAGATTCAACAACGGACGACAGTGAAGTGGAATTATGAGTTCCATGGACAAACAAAATATTGCGCTTGAAGGTTCATGACTTTTATTACAAATTCTAAACTCAAAATAACCTCAAGATATTCAATAGCGAGAGATCTGCAATATCTTTTTGTATGTAAATTTCTTTGGACAATCATATAATTCCGCTGTATGTATGTAGATAGTAACGAATTTTTCGAGTGTAAACTTCATAGTCCAGCCTTTTCTCAATATTTTTATTTTACGATGATCATTTAATGTGTAGCCACAAGCCACACATTATTTTCCTTTAGCAACGTTGGACATCAATCTCATTTTGAATTGCAGCCTACAAACAAAAGTTTCAGAAATCAATAGTTTGCAAGTTAAATTAAAATTGTTCCTTCTTCTTCCTCGATTTTATTGAATGCAATTAAACAATCCAGTTCACTACTCCCTCACCTCTGATTGTAACAGCAATTTGCTTTCTCTTGGTATGTATGTCGTTTTCACAAGTGAAAAGACACTATGCATTCACCACCATACTTTTTCCTCATTCGTTCCTTCCAATCAAATCAACGGCGTCATTTCCTTCGTCGTCCTGTGGCTGTAAATCAATCTTTTTAATCCGAACGGAACCGTCCAACACCCTTCCCATCAGCCTTCATTCATTCATTCATTCATTCATCCTTTCTTCTTTTCTTTTCTATAACTCTCCACTTCAGTCATTTGGATCTTAGGGGAGGAGGAATAGAAACTAATTTACAGTAACCGAGGACGATTGAGTCGAGTCAGCCGGATGCTGCAGAAGAAAGAAAGTTACCCCGTCCGTTGTGTACAAAAGCAATGTTGGCAACTTACTTGGCAGAATTACTTACTTTGAGAATATATCCTTTAATAAGCAAGCAAATCATTCCCATCCTCTCAATCCCTTCTGCAAACTAAAGGTGGGTATGAGATGCACTAATAGCTGTCACAGTATCCCCAGTAAAATGGGTAACATTTAAGAAAACTCGTGCAATTCTCTACATTTGTAAATATCAGACATGGATGGAGTTCTTCTTGGCTGGTTGGATATCTATGAAGTTGACGGGTGGAGAGTTTATACTCGCAATCACAATTTCACAATCAGTGGATGAAGTAGAGAGATTCGACTTGATCCTAGGTCGTCATATCTTACGGTGGTTTCATCTCAAATAACTCCAACTTTTCATTCAGTAATAGTTCTCCACCGTTGCTCACTGCTCCATTTATTTCACTCGTTACTCGTGTACTTTCCCTTGTTTGAGGTTTGGGGTGGCTGTAAAGTGAGCTCAGAGAAACACAGAGAGTGAGAAAGATATGAGATAGGGCGAAAGAAGCGGCGACGACGACTGTTACCCAAAACTGCCAAAGTTCTCTTTATGCTCACGCTCACCTATCCTACGGTAAAACTCAACTCAGATTTTATGTCTGTCGTAATAAGTCCTTTCACTTTGGGAACCTATATTTCTCATCGTCCATGTGGAAGAAAGTTATTATTTAAGGTTGGACTAACCGAAAGGAAACGTCGTAGAAAATCTCTCTCTTTCTGGACAAGGGATTTGCTTTTAACCAAATTATGCAAATGCCGTAGATCAGATTGCTCCTGTTCCCAACTTTTATTATTTGCATTTTCAGCTATAATTTATTTAATAAGGGTTGAAATTGTGGTTTATTTAATTTTCCACTCAATCAATAGTGCATTGTTCTGTTCTAAACACTAAATCCAATATTTGCACATGTTTTACAAAACTTTATGAGTGAATGCAAAACGAATGACTTGTCCTGTCCAGATATGAAGGATAATAATAAGTAAAAGGATGGACAAGATTGAATGCGTTAGCGCTAATGACATTGTATTGACTGTGGTTGACACAGTTGACAGTTGGTTGAGTGGCTCAGGTTTCGCTCTAATTTGCCGACATGAGTTAACCAACGACCAGACCTCAGCCTTATTCGCTTTGACATCAAACAACTCTGAAACAAGCAACAGGGATCGCAAACACAAAAAGCTTTTAACAAAGTGAAATTGACATTACGACTTAAATTAAAACAAATGTTGATTCTTTGTTGCTGATGGTGTTACGTAAGGGTTGGTTTGACTCGTACTCCTTGCCTCTTGAACGGTTAAACTCTGCAGGTACAGGTTTGCGTGGCAGTGAAAATAGAAATGCTGATTAGAAACTGAATCTATTCATTCACAGGTTGCGCTGCACCACCAGCATGGGGTCGTTACAGAGTACCGACATTGTATTATAGTAGTGATATTATGCATTACAATAGGAAATGCAATTACACTAGGATATGTAATACTGTGTAATCGATCGGGTGAAACTCATTACCAGCAGAAGTCCAAGAGCCAATTTTCTGAGATTTAACCAATATAACGAAATAGCTATTGTTAGGACCATAATGTGGAGGATCAGGGTGAAAACAAGCGAAAGCATGTATAAATGTAATGAGTCCTTACATACATACATAGCAGAGTTATTAACATATCTATTTTCACTTGCTTGCAACTTGTGTTACACCAGAATTACTGCAATAAATGAAGTTTGTTCGGCTCAAATGCATCCACAAATGAATGCAGGAGAAGGCAATTATAGTACACACTCAGAAATGCATGTAGCTAATGTAGCAACATGTGATGCATAAATGGATGCATGGCGTGAGCATTAAGTTGCATCAAATGGGGAAAATGTAATAAGGAGGGAGGATATAACATAATAACTTAATTCTGTATGATAATGTGTTATAATAGTCTCATTCTAATGAAGTTCGGGTAGCGAGCCAGCCATATCCTTTCATCAAACTCTCCCCTTGTAATCTATGCGTAATTTTGTATCAAGGTTTCAACCCGGACTCCAAACTCACAATGGCGAGAGGGTTGGCATCAATTACTTCGACTACACTTTTTGCACATATTATGCTCTTCTTAATTTGCTCATTAACTTTCCAGTTTAGCACGAATTGATGGTTGGACTAGGCATGTGTGGTGGTAAATACGAGGAAGGAAACCAAGTTTAACTGAAGATGAATATTATAATGAAGAAAACAGGAGATAAAGAGTCATGAGAGGAAAGTTAAAAGCTCTCGTCATCCCACTACTCTTAGAGTTGATAGCCTGAAAAACTCTGGAAAGTGTGGAACAAGCGTTGTTCTCCGTTCTCATGAGTGGGACGAAGTGTATATATGTAATAAGTAGAAAGTAATTGCATTGCTACTACTACTACTACCACGGATATGGAGGCAGCAGGCATAAGGAGAAATTCCTTTGTCTTTCTTCCACGATTCTGTTGAGAATTGAGCTGAGCTTGATACGTACCTACCTCAAATTAAAGAGAGGGTTATGGGTCTGGGCTTCCGACTTGTGCTCACCCTTGTCTTCTGCCCTCACGACCCTGGTGAGGTTAAAGTTTTGTGGAGCATGGGTTCATGGTGGAAAGAAGCATGATGGTGTGTGTTCGTTCATGAAATGAAACGAAATGAAAATGCAATTCCATCCACTTCTTCTTCCTTCCTTGTACAACGACGTACCGCAACCGCCCGCACTTTCACACCCAAAGTCATGCTCCACATTCCTCGATTATTCTCTCCCATGTCGGCACCCACTTACAACCGAATCTGCATTTTTAGTGGAACTAAAAACCTTTGAGGGTAGGATGGGGTTGGTAGTGGTACACAACTTCAGCACTTGCATTTCCTTTAGCAATCTACATTTAAGGAACCTATTTACATAGCACGCCAACTCCATCTCATTTCATGGTCACATTGTAACGCACACAGGGGTTTCGGTTTAGGCCTGATTGTATGTTTTTTTCCTGTAGTAGAATTTGAAAATAATAATCACAGATAAACAAAGTTGAATTGTTTACAATTATTATTAGGAAATAATTATTATTGTGAGTAAATCAACAAATTCATCCATGTGTTTAAACTGAAAATGGGGTTTAAAATCATAAATGGTCGTTAGTAAGCAGGACAATTTTATGACACGATGACATTTTTTGGAATTTGTCATTTGAAGTGAGGCGATGACGAAGGGATGGAGGATGAAAATAGTAAGAAAGAAATGTTATATTAAAATGCTGTGGAAAGCTGTTGTACGGAACTGCATGCCATTGTAATAATGTGAATGCATATGACGAGGACCATGTCCTCAGCACCAATCCCTTGCCTTGCTGGCGATTGAGAGAGAGTTGAGGTTATGAGGAACGAAAAACTTTCCAAGTTTTCAACTCTTCTTAAAATAAAAATCAAATGACTTTTCGACATTAAAATATCGTTGCTCTACATCCATCATCATATTCATCATTCTATTCTGTGCACGGAAATAAATGAATGACTCAATTTTCATAAATTCTGAAGAAATTGCTTTCCGTCCATCTATCCACCTTATTGCATGTTAAGAGGTCGAGTTGACAAATATCAATTTAAATATTTAAATTGTTTTCACTTGCATCCTGTCCCTATCATTTCACTGATTGTAATAGGATATCATACTGTTGAAATATGTAAAGATAAAGGTTAATGGTGTTAGGATTCATATTATCAGTATCACCCACCATCCTCTTAAAATGAATTTGTTTGGGGATGACTGCAGAAGAAATTTACGATGCAATGACTTCACGACACGAAGGCAATGAAATAGGACATCAATCAATCAATGTTGGTTGATGTTCCTCGTGATTAGGAAACGAAAGGAATTATTGTGGGTCAAGTGTCATCGTCTCACTCCGATGAGTCGTCAGTCGGCTACCCTAGACTTGAGAAGTTCTTCCTATGTAGCTGAACACTGCTTTGAATGCGTGGGGTCGGGGTGACGGCTTAATCAATGGCTGCTCTTGTCTATAAAATTCTTCCCTTCATCCTTTGCAACTGATTAAAGCCCAAATTATGAGCTCTACCCAGATTGAAACATTGCTCTTGAAATTTATGACCCAGTCCTGCTTTTCCCACCCACCCACACCACCAAATGGAAACAAAGTAAAATCAAGGACAGAGAAGTCGTTAAGAGAACTTTCGGATTGACCATTTCATTAATTTCTTGGCTGGCTACAGCTATGACTTGTATTTGGTGGATTTTTGGATGGGACATTTGAAGATTGATGTGTGAAGGGATGGTTGATGATGATCCATTCTTTCTCATGGATGACTCAACCAACGAAGAGACGAGTGTGTGTATGATATTAAGATACGTGAGCACTGTTTCATTTGCACAGAACAAGTACGTGATCATGGCTCAAACAAACTGGAAAACTCCTCTTCCTTGTTCAATCTCAAAACTTGTATAAGAGAGGCAAATACCGATGAGAAATGAAATGACTTTTCCATCAGTTGGGTATTGATGTAAGCCAAAAAATTTCATTCGGATCTTAAATCAGAAATACACATATCAAGCCACAGAGTTGGAGAATCCAACCCTCCGCAGCATCAGAGAGGGAGGGTGTTGATGCATATGCAATACAATATTCAAGATGGACAAGTGTATTTCGTCATAAAATAGTATATGACCAATTTTATGGGTAATTTATGGTAGACCAAAGACATATTAAACAGGCACAACTACACACTACACTAATGATAATATATATACAGAGGATTGATATTGTTCGGATCTCTAATGCTCAGAAACCGGAGCATTGCCATAATCCACTCTTTCTATTATTGTGGGATGACAAGAAAAAAACCTCCAGTGCAGCCTTAATTAGCCCGAGCTAGGAATATCTTTGATCATTCATTTCGTGTTTGTCAAGAATATTCCAAATTTCAGCTTAATTGGGCGAGTTTGAGAAATTCACTCCAAACTGGTGGGGGTTACCACAACTAAAACTTGTTTCCTAACCATCCGATTTTCCCCAAATTTGGAATTTAACAAGTATTTGT
>JAQFZJ010000690.1:0-18975 GCA_034695645.1 Folsomia fimetaria
ATTGTCTGATGCATTTAATGTGCATAGTGGCAACCCCCAGGTCGGGGACCAGTCCAGGGTCATTCCTTGTGAGTGAAGTGGTTTTGTTGATGTTGATTCATGTATGGGTTTAATTATATAAGTTTTTTGTCAAATACGTGCTCCTCGTATATGTCTCACGGGTTAAATTGCGTTTGGCTGTATACATATACAAACTCTTATAATAAGCGTTATGTAAGGAATAAATTGTCTGGTGGCTGATGGCTATCAAAGGAATTAGAAATTACTTTCCACGATTTGCTTCAGTTACAAGAATTCCCATCAGACAGTATAACTAATTCAATTACATGAACATTTGATTTCCCATTATTTCTATTAGTTATGCATAATCGCAGAAAAGGGAAAAAGATAGTTATGGACTCGGCATTATTAGTATTATTACGTATAGCCCTGTAATTTTTTGATGGATAAACCCATGAAAACTCTTTTGGGCTCAATCTACATTTATTAATAATACTACAGATGGGTAATGCGAAAAGCAGCCAGTTCGCGTAGTTAGCATGTCGTTCGCAGTAGTGGAAAGAATGGGATTGGTGTGTGCTGGCGGGGTTAAAATAAAATATATTGTAATTGATTTTTCTGTTTATTTAGAACAAGTAGCAACGACTTTACTTTGGTGATTATTGATTGGTGAACCACCATGTGAACTAATGTACCAACTATGTTTGCTGTAGTTAAAATAATTTGGCATATTTGTGCATGTATACACAAACACATATATGATGGGAAGACAAATTTCTCCGCATTAGCACTTTCTGAATCGATTTTAATATTAGCAAGTTAGCTGCCTTTGTTTGTTGTACGTATTCAATATGCTTGCTTATCTATGATATTAAAATTTTAAAAGGAATAAAATGTCCACACGCCGTGAATCCTTCCTTTATAGTTGAGCAAACAAATAGGGTAACGATTAGCAAATGTGGATGACAATTCTTGAAGCCATAATTGCTCCTATTGCTTGTTTAAATAGGAAAAAATAATAATGGTGGTTCTTTTATTGAATAAGTTCACCCCAGGTTGCAAAATTGTTATGAACTGTTTGTAAGCATCCAGTTCTCCAGCAAACAAATTTTGAACATTTTCACGATGCAACCTTTTCTTTATGTTTTATGTTTTATGCTGTTACAAACTAAGGGGAATAATAATAATAGCAGTGGTATGTGGAGTTACTACGTATATTATGATACCTTAATAATAATAATGATGATGGGCAAGTAGTGAGCTGAGGAGGCCCAGGAGTGGCCAGGAGGAACATGGAGAGGGTAAGTGGGCGCATTTAGTGTAATGAAAATGAATAAATGCAAATTGTGACAATGCAAATGAGTAGGAGAGGCCTTTGGAGCCATTGGTCGTCATCAGCGTCAGCCTCGCCCATTCTTTGGAAAGACCAGCAGCAGAGAGACACTGGAAGACTGGAACCTGCTTTGCCTTATTTGCTGGATAAAGGCTGAGAGTGAAGAGAAAGAGTTAAAACTGCCCGACTTGCTCACTGTTTTGCTGGTGAAATTGGATTCCTCGTCGCGAACCCCTCATCAGCATCTGTCCACCCGGTCGTCGGTTGTTGTAAGCAAGCAGTAGTAGTGAGTAGCTCTGCTATTCCTTGCATAACCTTACGCTCAGCTAATCAAAACAAGGAATCCGGTCCGTCCTCTGATGAGTCGTTGGGCCGACGCACAACCCGTTCTTATCTGCGTAATGAACACGTGGTTCATGCGCGTCCTGGTCGTCCCAGCTCTATTTTCGTAATTAATATCCCACTTTTAATTTAGTCCTGTGAAGGCTGTGCTCCAGAGCAAACATGCCAAGAAGGAAGCTCGCTCTCTTTCTCTCTCGCTACTTTCTCATCTACACAAGAAGGTTGTTCTAATAACAACACTTTCACCCGTCTCACTCATTCAAATGCTCACCTTAGCCGAGCCCAACCGACCAACAGTACTTATTGACTCCATGTATAGGGCTGCTGTTGCTGAGATCGCGTCTCATATTTAATACATTTCTCAAACAAAACAAGGCTCATACTGATATTTACCGGCAGCCCTCACTAACATTCCAAGTCAGTCTACAAATAAGTCATTCAGAGGAGAGAGAGACAACTAAAGTTATTCAACAAGAGTTGATGGAAATTTGCAACGACATTTTCCAGACTCATTACACAATCATTGATAGTTGAGATATATTTGATCGGATTCTAACATTTTACTACAAAAAAGTTCACTGAACAAATGATAAATGCCTACAATTTACTGTTTGCATTGACTTTAAAATTTACGGTTATACAAAGTGCTGCGGTTAAATGCAATATTGTAATAATAATATAAGGATTTACGACTTGCAGTAGTTTCCACCGTCTTGTTAGCTCAACAGAGTAACATAATTATTTCTGACGGCTTGCACCATTTGTATTGGATTGCCCTGTCACAGGTACAATCTCAAGTGACTGACATTCTGGAGCCCATCTCATACCTGGACCTAGGCAATAATCGTCGTAAATCTCTGAGAATATATACAGCTACGATTTGAGTGATTTGTTACACATTGGAAATTAGTTGAATTTAGGCAGCCGTGTGAGTGCATTCTTGCTCATCTCCTATTTCATGCTGACTGAGCCCAGTGACAGAACTATCGGCTATATTATAGGGAAAAGTGAGTGAGAGCTCACTTGCTGTGTTTCGCAAAATCCGAGCAAAAACTCCTAGCAGTTGTTCACTTGGGGGCAAGAGCTGTGTCTTGAATTGAACCAGTGAAGTCACATCACATATTGAGGAACAGTGTGTACCACTTCCAGTTCCACCGCCTGTACAGATATGTTACTTACTGGTTGCTTAGCTGACTTATTACTTGACGGACTCCCCGAATCGGGTTCTCTCACCAAAAAGAGTGCAACATTCGCCATTCAGTAAGTTGCTGTCCAACTGAAGCCACCCGATTCAATTCTCCCAATTTTATGTCTCGGTCTCAAGCCAAAAACGGCATATTGACCAAGAGCAAAGGAAATCGAGCCTAACCAAACTTTTTCTATAGACCCAACAACAGGCAAAAAAACATTGAAATCCAATTAAATGATTTTCACGAATTAATTTGAAATCTCAACGAGAAACAAGAAATGACCGGGGATCCCAGGACCCTGAATTAATCCACCCAAACTACGCCACATCTTATAATTAAGGTTGATAGTCGGACAATGACTAATCCAACGTCGGAGTGAATCCACATGTTCTCTTGGATTAATTAATCCAATTAAAATTAACTGAACTTTTCGAAATTCTCCTCCATCTAAATTAATTAAAGTTTATCACGCAGCAGTCCGTATTCCTTATGATAGCCGGGAGAGTTGGACCCACTGTATGCAGCCAGCTATACCGATCCTCTTCTCCTTCCTTCCTCCTCCGATTGTATTAGGGGAAGGCTTTTCTTCAATTAAGCAAAAGCGAGTGAAAATAAATTCTATAAATTAAATTTTACTTTGCTACGACATCCCACAACCGCTTAAATTCTTCCGCTCACAAACGAAACAGAGAAAAGACTCCTCCGTCGGCCACACCAAAAATAAGTGCAACCCACCAAGCCGGCCACAAAGAAATTCTTTCGTTTCCACAAAAGAAAGTGTGGACGACAGCCAGGCAAGGATAACATTGGTTGACTCAAGTTACCCCACATAGTAGTAATCCAGGATGATAATGTATGCATAATGGTCATAAATAAACAGTTGTTGGTGTAATTGACAAATTCAAATCCAATCCATATTGACAAGCCAATTCACTCTGTGGGACAAGCTCCCCGTTGGTCAGTTTCTCTTCTCGCTCTCGTACATGGTTAAAAAATAATATCTTAAGGACTGATTCGCTGTTGGGCGATGTCGGGGGTTCCAACGAAGCATATCCTGCGTGAAAATAGCATACAAAAATACTAATTCATATAGGTTGATTTAGGGGTTAAGATAATCATACATACCTTCATGAGGTAAATTGCATCTTTGCTCGCATTTGGGACAATTTTTGTCAACGCAGTGGCTTCAAATTGCGGAAACTTAAAGTTCATTTGCTTCGCTAGTTGATGCCCCTCAGGCCACTCGGTCTAATACTATATAATAAAAGCCCGGTCTCTGTCTGTGGGAACGGTGCGCAGCGTTTAACTCACAGTATTATCCCCAACAAAGCAAGAAGTTGCTCCAACGTGAATGATAGGCGCTGTGATTCCGACAAAAAATCATTTTATTTATTTGTTTTTATGCTTTCTTTTATGTTCTCTTTTCCTTACCAGCTTTTTTACACAAAGCTCCAAATGTGTGCCATCACATCATGACGAGTCTTCCTTTCTTCTTCGGCAGCATATGCAAAATCGATATTGAATATATTGGACTCCATCTCTTCCAGTTGCTCATCCGTATTATCCGTAATGGATACCTCATTCATATTCAGCTCCTATTTATTTAATTCAATTATATGTAATCACCCAAAAAATACCAATTATTTCTGATGTATGTATATATGACTTACTTTCTCCGACTGTGCCAAAATATACCACAGCTTTCTCCAGGTGGAGAATTTTTTGAGGTCACTGAAATTATATACTGCATTTCCTTTGATGCATATCTGGTTGAAAGGGCGGACCGGTAGTTGGAGAATTCTTTCAGATTTGAAGGAATGTTGTCCAGCTCTTCTCCAGGAAATGATGACAAGATTCCCACTTGACGCCATTATTTCCAATTGTTATTGTTATATGTTTAAAGAACTGAATTAACTGAGAACAAAACAAAAAACGTAATTTATATTCAAATAACGGTAAGAATGGGATAACCATCAACCAATGTGTTCTTTATTAACTTGTTTTTGCAGCAGCCAACTGAGCAAATCACTTACTAAATGCTCCGTCCGTCTGTTAACTGTTATTTGATAAGTATGTCTGTGTGGAAGGAAATGGTGGTGTCACGAGGCTGTATAATTATTATGCAATATTATTACACGAACTTAATCTTACGTGTCAGGCCAAATGGCAGTTCAGCTTACAGCCACCAACTTTATCCTGTGATCCAAATCCCAACCCAATCAAACCTTATTATTGGCTTAATTATATAAACTAGCCTATTATGCTGTCCCAAAATCCGGTGGTGTAACCCTTCACTAAAACCAAAATACATGAATATATTAATCACAGTTTGAATTATTTGTTGGGAAAGTATCCAGTAAAATAATAAACTTATTACTTGACAATGGACCTGCATTTTTAAGCCACATGGGAAGTTTGTTATTTTGTTGGAGAAAGTGCAGTCCATTCCCGGGTCCACATCCGCATGCTCTGTGCTGGAAGGAGTGATGTGGTGGTGGTGCATTCACTGGTCATACAACAAAGGATACCTATGCTGTTTTTTGTTGCATGGTGCAGTTGCACCATGCATTGTTATTTGTTACTTGTATTGTTATTGTTACCACCATTGTTAATCATTCGCATATTGTTGCATATTTTGGTCAAATCAACCATTCAGTCAAATTGCCACATGTTGTAAATGAATGGTGGAAATAAGTAAATACTTGAGGGATTTGTTTAAAAAATTTATACCAAGACAAAATGAAATGCTGGAAAGGATATTCTAGCATATTGAGGTCACGCTGAAGAAATCTGGAACAGGAACAGCAAAATATTAAAGGAGGGGTTATGCACGAGGCGTACCAAACTAATTAGAACTAAGAACATATTTAATTTTCATAATAGATTCCTACTCCACGACATTTCAAGTGTTCAAGGGGGAAGTCTATTCTTCCAAATTCTTACATTAAAATGTTGGTCGAGTGCATAATTTACTTTGTAGGAGTTTTAGGTCTGGATGGTGAAAGAGGCAGTATTTTGGTCTTGGGTTGAAAGATCCGACGTAGATTTTCGTCCGTATGTACTAGGTCCAAGAAATGGCTGAAGAGCGTAGAATATGTCCTAAATGAGCTATATTCCCCATTCTTCTCGTTTTCAGAACTTTGGCATTCAAACCTACCTACATTTTGCTCTTCTAGTGATTGGAATAGGAAGGAACAATTATTGCGAACGTCCGGGTTTATTGGAAGCCAGGAATATTCTCATGCTGTCTAGTCTAGTCTTCTTCATAGTACTTCATATAGTACTTCGTTGAGTTACGATAAAGACGAGTGGGTGTTTTGTGGTAAACTTTTCCTAAATGAGTTTCCTCCCACTTTTGAGAAGTTTTTGGCTAATAACACCTTTTCATGTGCCTATAAATCGCAATGTAGGTGTTGGATCTTCGTGAGTAGAATTGCAAGCTAAATAAATCCGTGAGTTTAATGATCATAATTGCACAGGTGCACCTATATTCGATTTTGACAATCCAAAAATGTAACCATTCATAATTGATCAATGATCCATTCCTATACCATCCAGTTTAACTGATCACACATTTGGAAGAATACATTTCTGAATTCATTAGCTTAAAATGCTGTTGATTGCTATAAATAATTTAAAATTTATTTTGATGCCAATGTCCCGCATTTTGTTTGGCATAATACAATTTTGAAAATGGATTTGGTGGAGTAGCCTATTTGATACATATTTTTAATTGCTAGTGCTCCTAGTGGATGAAGTTATAGTCATGAAGTCAAAATAAGTCATTGGTGTGGAATGGAACGAAAACCACCGCAACCGCACATTCCTCTTTTCCAGTAACGCCAGTAATTTACTGTGTCCTGCACATGTAAAAGTTGGCCATAGCAGGAGGTAAGAGCAATGTTAACGAGCAGAATTCACACCCACACCGTTCATCTTGCTGCCTTTATTCCAATAGACCAGGTCAGAGATTGCCAATGAGCCAACCCAGCGACTTGTCCTTTTCCTAACCTTCGTCCCCTTGAGATGAATTCAGTCCATTAAAATAAATTATGGGTAGTGGGATTGTGAAAAGGAAAGAGAACATCTTTCTTGAAGGAGATTTACCCAATTTAGAAGATCTGGTCCTGTCTTGTTAAAGGCGAACAATTTCAGTTAGTTTTGTTCATAGTCTTACAAGGGAACCTCAAGTACTGTCACTCTCCGATTTTTTTCATACTTCCAACATCGACGCCAAATCTTATCTATATAAAAGTTGCCCATAGAACTATCGGTGCAAATTCGACTTTCGGCGCATTAAAAATCAGCAATCGGCGAAAAACGTGAATTTTTGCCATATTTCATCATGTTTGATCCTCCATAACTTTTTCAGTTTTGTATAAAATTTCAAATTTTTTTCACAAAAATGCTTTTTAAGACTTCATTTTTTGATACCAACCAAAAAATGAAAATTTTTAAAATTTTGACAAAAATGTGATTAAATGCCGACGAAAATGTTATCTCGAATTTGCCAATTTTGAGGCGAATTTTTTTGAAATTTGAAGATTTACATTTTATGATTGGTATCGAAAAAGGAACTCTTAAAAAGCATTTTTGTGAAAAAAATTTGAAATTTTATACAAAACTGAAAAAGTTATGGAGGATCAAACATGATGAAATATGGCAAAAATTCACGTTTTTCGCCGATTGCTGATTTTTAATGCGCCGAAAGTCGAATTTGCACCGATAGTTCTATGGGCAGCTTTTTTATAGATAAGATTTGGCGTCGATGTTGGAAGTATGAAAAAAATCGGAGAGTGGCAGTACTTGAGGTTCCCTTGTTAGAGTTGGGTAGTTGGTGAAAGGAGTATTTTTGGATAAAGTTGTTAATAAAAGTAACCACAGCTTTATGCGGTGCTTAACATTCAAGATATAGGGAAAACGACGCCCTGATGCACTTTGCTCTACAATGAGACTTCCTTCTTTCCTGGAAAGGAAGTTTTTAAATGTCTCAGCTCCTTTGAGTCTTCTAGTGGTATGCACACTAAGATCCACCAATAAACACAAATTCAGGGGTATTCGGCTATGGACTAATTTAATGGTCGGTTGGTTCAGTCAACTAACACTGTCCCTGCAGATATCCTAGTTTCCCTTTGGTTAATATCAGGTTGGCTAAAAAAAGATTTCATATTGAAATATTTTTCATAAACCCTTATAATATAATGAGGATTAAAACTTTTTTTGTAAAATCAAATAAAAACGGCAGAAATTAGGATTAAGGTAGACTACATTTATTGCAACTAATGTTGTGCAAATGGCTGTTTTGTAGAGTTTTCAAACACACTCGTTGCGCAGTTACTGCTAAATATTCACGTTCATCATTTAATGTAATTTCCCACATTATTTTCCAAACTGGGGGCTGTTTTAAATATAGGTGATTTTCAGACTCCATTTAGCAGCCGTTGAGCAGAGGAATCAAATTCTGGTAAAGACGACCGACAATGCAACATGTACTTCAGAGAAAAATTGAGATGTGCATCACAAAGAACAAATGACTGCTTTGAAAGTAGACCAAATCCTTTCTTTTAATCTTTGGAGAAAGTAGCGTTGTCTCACTGTTTCTGCTTCTTCGAAATCTTTGCGCTAACATCTATCCCCTTCCTATGCACTGCACAGCCTACAACTTTTCTTTTCTCACACGCTACTGGTTAAATTCATGAATACACTTGCTCCATAACAAATGCTTCCCTTGCTTTTTTGTTGAGCTAGTATGGTCTGGTTTGTAAAAGGAAAGACCTCGTTTGTTAAAGATCTGCGAGGAAGAAAACCGGGCTTAGTTTAGTATAATGTGATGTAGCAGTGATGGTATGTAGAGTAAAAGCACAAGAAGTATAATGCAAACGCTTTACAAAGATCCACCGTCGATCGATCTTTCTCCAACATCTAGTAGTTCCAATTCTCACAAAGCTTCACTCAGCTCTAGTACAGGAACGCAAAGCCGTGAGCAGTTGAGCCATGAGATGAGAACCCGTTTTACCACCTTCACTCTTTCCTCTTGTCTATGTATGTGCAAGCAGCAATAGCGGAGCAAGACCCCATAAGATTCAACGCCTTCCTGGACCCCTTTCATACCATTCCCATACTAAATACAACCTACCAACCAGTCAATTGACATCAGAGAAAGAAGCTTCCTGAGCAAGAACTCAGAGTTGGCAGATTGAGACGGCTGGATGCAAGGCGGATAGTAGCAGTGATGCTTTTCTTTTCATGTGAAAACTCGGATAGGAGGTTCAGTACCGTTCCAACTCTCTCCATCGTTCCAAGTGAGTGCCTTTCTCCCATCTGGAAAACTGGAGAAAGTCGAGCATCATTACTTTTGAATTTCGAGTTCATTGTCTCACACAATCAAATACGTTTATTGCTTTGTTCTGGAACTCAACTACTCTTCTCATCAAATAGTAATTCTCTCAAACATCTCAAATATACAAGATTTAACAGTGTCAGGATTGCTGCTTGTTTGGTAGAGGCACAAAATACTTACTAAAGTCAACGAGTCTGAATGTTATACGAGACCAAGTTGATCTTTTGATTTGTTTTTGGACGATTTTCTGATCATGATCTGGTAATTCAGTAATTACTTCCACATTCAATTGGGCCAAGTTGGATGAGCCAAAAATGCTCTGTAACCACTCTCCACTACCTGCAGCTCCAATCCACATAAAGATAAAAACACCATTTTCTGTAAAAACAAAAAGATATATATGCAATGACTTTCAAAGAATCAGTGCATTATGCATAAACACATTATGATCACTTCAAATTTACCTAATAGGAAGGCATATTCATCACTCATTTTATCTCTGCTACATCTAACAGGAGTAGGGTTGTCTAAAGTTACTCCGGGTCCGGCAATTGGTATCAGTTTAGGATAAAAATAATGAACTGATAGATTGACTCCCATAGTCATGACCATGTACATCAACCAGGAACGATCATCTGGAGTTAATTGCGAAGTTCCAGCCACGGCATCATTTCGAAGTACACAATTAGCATACAATGGCAATAACTTGAGACATTCCGGTAATATCAATTGTCTTGGCATTGAGGGATTAGCAGTGTTTTCTATACGTTGCCAGCATTTGCGAACACCTGCGATAATAAAAAAAAATCATGTAACATTGATTCATTTGAATGATTCTCTGATTTCCCAGCCTTAAATTTAAAAGAAGTGTATAATTGGGTGACATACCGATTAATAACGCTGTCTTTAAGGGCCGCCGGTGTCGAGTCCACAGATTTCGAAATTCCTTGCTTAGCAAGAAAGTTAATGATGGTACCCAACTCGCAGTTACGATATAAATCTGCCATTTGAGTACATGTGCTGAGGGCAATGTTGTGAATTCGAAGTCGTCTTTGGCCTGCAAGTAATTTTTGAGATAAGAAAAACGTAGAACAATGACCGAAAGTAGCTTGTGTAGTCGAATTATTAACTAACTAACCGAAAATGGAAGTGTACAAAAGAGCAACTTGAACATATATTCCATCTTCATCGGTTAATTTGTCGTCGTGTTTTATTTCATCGATTTCTGCGAGTCACAAGCAGCAAGTTCCACGTCCGTCGTGTTGGACATGTAGTAATGACCGTAAAATTCTACTGGTCTCACACCCGTTGAAGTTCTGACTCTCATGACACCATCAAAAGCAACAGGTCGAGAAAGATGGTATTGTAATTCACCAATCACCCGTGGTCCATCAATGTCAGCCTGAGTTAAAGATATAAAGGTAAAATTGATACTTAAAACTATATTATATCAAGGTCAGAACAAATACTTCACCTGGAAATATGTATATTTGTTGACGCTTCCTCCTGTAATTCTTGCTACTTGACCAATCGTAGCAACATCAACATATGAATTGTTGAACAAGTATAAATCAACTGATACTCCAGCTGCAACGCATTGGTGTTATAGTAAGTGCTTTGAGGTGTTAACACCACTTTTTCTTTATCGGTCCCAAGCAATTTTCGGTCTGCTTCTCTATTCTTCAGTATTTGCATATATTTCTTATATTTGCATTTGGAATTAAATCGGACACCGGAAGGGATGAATGAAAAGTTAATAATTTTCCAACGCGATCAGAAGCCAATAAAAAAGTAATAAAAACCGTGTGATACAATAAATTTAATGTTTATATACACGACAGAAAATGAATATTATTGGGTATTATTACAAAGTTTTGAACTCACCTTTAGAGTTTCTGTCCCTGCAACAATAGCAGACCCAAGTACAGCATCAGTTTCTTTCGTGTCACCAAACATCACTGGGATTTGCTCCATCAAGGATTCGATTGACTGGGCCGCCTCAGCCCTTGGGACTAAGAAACCCGTCAAAATTGGCATATCTGCTACATCCGGAACGATGACCATTTGCGGCTGAGCAAGTGTTGGATCGATGTTATAAAAGTGTACCTTCAGTCAAAAAAAGATAAAACTTAATTTTTATTCACCACCCACTGCAAAAGTATTTAAAATTAAACAAAATTCACAGCGGTCGACGTGTTTTTGAAATTGTATTATTGTAGCTAATAATATAAAATTCCTTCACTAATATATAAAAATTACCATTTGGCTCATCTGGATCAAATACATCGATCGGATCACCGAGAAGCACAGGAGGCTGAACATCCTGAATGTGAGGAGCAATGAACGTGTAGTGGTCAGAACCTCGTTTGAACCGGACTCCTGGTAAGTCATATTGACGTCTTCGAATGTCATTGTCAACTTCTTCAAAATACAGGCTCACATGAAATTTCACCTGTGGTCAGTAACAAATTAATGTTTTTATATGTTGTAAATTATAATAGTGCTCATTATAACTTATGACTAAGAGCAACTATTTCATAATCTACTTACATCATAGTTTTTGAAGTCCAAAGTTAATAATGCTCCGGCATGATGTCTCTTTACTAATTCTTCCGATTTCTCCTTATTTCATTTGGAATTCCATACGTGGGTAATCTTCCCGGCGCAAAAAAGGGGGCACGAACTGGAGCTGGTCCCCGAATACGAGTCCGTCTGTTATCATTCATTAGCAAGCCAATTTGCTCTGCTCCCTGAATTCTTCGATAAGAGGGTCGGAAGTGACCATCTCCTGGCTTTCTTATCTTCTGCAGGAGTTCTTCGTCTGTAGACAGGCCCGTGATGACAAAGTCTCGAGCAATTTTGAAATCGCCAAATTCGAAAATGCCCATCTCCTTTGTCCTACCCATTTGCAGAGGTGTGCAGACCACTTGAAAAACATAAGATTCTCCAGGGAGCCAGAGTACGAATCACTTCAATTGAGGTAATTCCAATTGGAATTTGCAAATCGCGTTATCGTGCGGGAATACAATGTTGTGAAGAGTAATTCTCCTGTTGGAATTGGACATATTTTCAACAGTGACAGACCTCGCAACAACTGATCCGACTTTGGTAGGGTGAAATTTTATATAATTCTGTGGCATAATCTTGATTCCATATCGATTATCGTAGAGCTCTCTGTGTCCGATGCTAATAGTTTCGTCCTGGAAGAAACCATCTTCATCCCGACTGGAACAAAAATATAATTTCATTTATTACAGGATATCCTTATCGACTTAAAAAAAATTGTTATTTGTCACTTACTTGTGACTGTCGGTTGTATAATGCATCCAGGATGATAGACAAACTTTGACAGCACGCCATTGAAACTCTCCTTTCCCTCCAGAAACTCGTTGGGTCGAATCGACAGCAAGTCACCATTGTGTTGGGGGCGATGGGACGACTATCTTTAATTACTGAGAGTGTTACATATATCTCGTCGTCTACACAAAGCTCGTTTCCTTTCTTCATCATTTTACCCACGACAGTTTTTTGGCGATTTGGTTGTATTGAAATGATTGTGTCCACGGTTTCATCACTTGAAATGTCCAATGCTTGCTCGGCCTTGTCGTACAACTGTTCAAAATGTATTCTCAGCCAGTCACCTACAAAGACACAATAATCATAATAAATAAATGATTTTTAAATATCATAGGTATTAAAATAATGCAAAAGTATTCACTTTCTACATACAACGTTTAATAGGGTAAGCGGAAGCATTTCTTTGACTTTGGGTAACTTTTGGAACTTTCCATCTCCCCATTTTACTACAATACAATCCTGTTCAATGTTTTCTACTTTCACAACGCATGTTTTGTGGCGACGAGTTTCTTTCGATTTTTCCTCCTTTTTCGTAGGAATTAATTTCATTGACGTGACCACCCATCCTGGACATGCCTTGCTGCGAAAAGCTTCGAACTCAACCTCAGATTGGATTTTAAAGTGGTTTCCCGTACAAAAAGTTGCAATGTCAAATGAATATGTCCGATCTATAATTCCTTTAGGCATTGATTCGTCCAGGCGTGTAATAACTCCTATGGACTTGATATTTTCCCGACCACTACCGTCATCTTCCGGAGTGCCATTTTCAATCTTTGCCTCCGCGTTCGCTATTAGTCCCACACCCACTACGGGGTCAAATGTTTTGGATATCAATTGGGAAGGACCAGGCTTGGGTTTGGCGACGGCCTGTGATAAAGAATAAGCAATAGAAAAAATTAATATAAAGTACTCGAATGAGGATATTTTAATCCGTCATTGTAATTTAAAAATAAAACACAAACCTCCGGCTGTGGATATGAATTGGTCGGATCCCTCCCGTGATCACCGGCACTGGGCCCCCCTTCGTCGTCTTCTGAGCTGGAAGAGTCATCTTTATCCGCGGCAGGTTGGCTGAAGAAGGAAAACTTGTTTGCCAAACTCTGAAGCATGCTTGAATTTGTCAAATCGACCTCTAGGTAAAAAATTTGTTATTCCAATTTCCACTACAAACTATCCCTGAACGCAAAATATAATCAAACTATTTGCGTACCACACTACAATCCGCAGGAACAAGCCGAGTGGACAAGGTTTAAGTTTCTTGATAAACTGCAAAATTTTGACAGTCCAAAACTTCTTGATAATAAAACACACCCTTCTCCTTCCGCGTTTAAAACAGCAATGTCTGTGTAAGAGGATAGAAAATAATAAGCGTCAGAGCGTCCCTTTCTTATCAGATCCTTCATTCAGTTGACAGGTTCAAAAGTGAGCGTGGCGTGGGTATCTTATCATTTATGGCTTGGCTTCCTTACTGTTCCCTGAGCTGGAAATGGACAAACCAAAGGCGTTGGAGACGCCACAAACAACAGCCAAGGTAGGTCCGACCTGTATAAAAACAGTGAGCAGGATATTTAACCTTTAGCCTTTAACCTTATTGTGTGCGTTAAACATAGAAAATACAAATATTACACATTTTAAACAAATCCTTACATTTTATAGAATTTGCGTATTGGTTTCTTTGCGTTGTCCTTGTTTGCCACGTTTCACAAAACTTCTTTGTTCTGGTTCTGGTTCTATTCTAATCTAATCAAGGAAGTTTCTACAATAAGATAAAGATTAAACCAAGTTTCTCCATGAAATAAAAATGAATTTCAGAAACTGGTAGAATGGTTCACTACAAATAAATAAACCTAATTTAATTTTACTTTAAAGTAATTATCGGCCATACATCAGCAGAGTATAAATTAAAAACTGGAGCAACATTTGAGTGACCAGTTTCTGCTTCTCTTCTTCAGGCCAATACTATAAATTAAGGTGCTGGCATTTCTGGTTCTCTTAAATCAGCCAACAACCTTTTTATAAACTTCCTTCTGGTCGAACTCAATAGTTTGCTCTTTCCCCCTTCTCTCTCTCTCTCTCGTGGCTGGATTAAGATTACTTTGTTTAGTAGAGTTGACAGAGTCAGGAATCAAGATCCATTCATGCGAAAAAAAATGGACTTTGAACGTGCCAATTTGATGGGTCAAGCAATTCTGTTTTTTAAGCTAAAACCAAAAAACACAGTTCTTGTTCTACTTGAATGGTGATTGATATGCAATAGTATTCTGAGTGGAAAATAGGTTCAGGGCGGGCAGGGCCATTTCTTTTGTCTAATGCCCAGTGAACGACTTGTCTACTAATATTACAGCGTCTTTAAATGCACATAAATTTAATTTCCTCCCAAATACTTGTTAATGTAGAGGTCCTTATGATTCTTGAATTGTATGCTATTTATAATGTTAAAAATTATTTTAGTTTGAATTGGTCATTAAGAATTTATCCATGTCATTTATTTCTGCGTATCATCTCTCTTCTTCACAAGCTTTTAAGTAGACTGTCCAGACACCATTTCCAAATTTTGAAGACGCAACGCCTACATCCCACTACTGGCATTTCTGTTGAAGAAAGTTTGGAAAATTACTTGGTTTACCCGTCATCACTAATAACCCTCCTTCATGAATCTGATTATCTTGTGGGTTAGTAAAGGGCTCGTGAGATTGGGAGAATAATTGCTCATGTTCTGATATCCAAGACCAATATTCATAATCATCATAGTCGATTAGAACTCGGTCTTTGTTCCTTGTCCCCTTTTTTCTTAGCATATCTCGTTTAGAGTTCGTGGCGATATTATTATCGCGTAAGAAATTGAGGAGGAGTCCTGGGAATCTCGTCTTATTGCTGTGCATTGAGATGGAATTGGCCAAAAATCTAAACACCGAACGAAATTCTTGCATACAAATACAAGCAAAAAGTGCAAATAACTATTCATGAAATAAAATATTGACCATTCATCATTTGACTTTTGTACTCTCCATCCTCTTCCGACCCTAGGTATCCCTCATCACCTTGATCATCCGCGAATAAAATTGCTTGGCAAAAGGTGCTTAAAATATTTCTCCAATGATGATAATGATCAAGTCTTGACTTGGTTAATTCCCCTGGGCCAAACACCTTCGCTGCTTCCTGAAGACCACAATTTTCATTTTCATAAAGTTTCAGTTGTTTAGAGCAAAGGGTGCGGAAGACGCAGAATCCTACTGAATTTATCGCCCGAAGCCTTAGAACCTCGTCAATGGAATTGGCTGACTGTGGAGGTTTGTGATGCAACCTATGCAGCGTTTTGCCAAAAATTTCCTTGTCTTTCTTCAATGATTTTGAACAGGCAGACTTTTTCCTGGCATTGAGACATGTATCCGACACCGACATCGATACCGCACCAGGTTGAGCAAGGGTGTTGCCAGAGCTTAATCTATAAAGCAATCAACTCAATTAACCATGCTTCAAAGCCGTAACACGATTTTGAGCGAAAGTCTTTGGTTGCCTCATGTCTCAATTTCAACTTCACAAACGACGTGACCTCTTTCGAAGTTGGTTCTGGCAAATATTCAACGAATTGACTTTCTCCATGTGCTGACACAATGTTTTCACTGATCCACTCAGACACGGACTGAGATTCCTCCAGAAGTTGAAAAACAGTTTGTGGTTTATTCATATCCATGTTGATAATTTCAATAATTACGTTCTCCCCTTGAGAAAATAATGGCTGGGTTTCGTTGCAGTGCATTTCCTCTTCAATTTGACTTTAGGACCATTTTCATTTGCTTTCTCCATTGGTTGCGTAACTTCATTTTTCGCTGATAATGAATCCGTCTGCGTCTCCTTTTCATCGTCACTCTCTAAAAAAAATGAACTGGAGACGGGATGCAATTTCGTCCAATCTCCATCCGTGTCGACTAGAGAATATGACTCCCAATCATCACCTTTTATATGTGATGGAGAACTAATGCAATTGTTTCCTTCATTTTTCATATTGGCACGATTTGGAATGTCGGGTAAAAATATAATGCGAGATTTTTTCATAAAAATGGAAACTGCTTCTAGAGCTTTGTCTGCGGCTTTTATGTCCGTGACACTGCGACAAGAATAGTTTTCTTTGGCCCCTCGAGGCGCATGATATTTTTCTTGTGCTAATTGTTCTGGGAAATCTAGGCTATGACTAAGTTTTCTGGGTGCTCACGTTTTAAGTTTTGCTTTGATTTTCAGCTTAAGGGAGCAGGGTGGAGTCTTATACTTTTCTAGAACCTGTGAACAATATACATGCACATAATAAGTGATTTGTTGTATACTTCATAATTTAAAGAAAGATTCTCAATCTGTCATTTTATGAAATGGTAAATTACGTTTGGTTCAGAAGGCATTGCCAATATTGGCAGACTTCTCTGAACGCTCAAAACATGCCTGAAATTGTGTAAACCTATTATCATTAAGCTTTAGAAAAGTATGACCCATTTAATTTACGGTGGTGGAGAAGTTATTGCAGGTGGAGTATATTCCACGTCATCATAGATAAGTACGAAGGGTTGGCCCGGAACGGATGGCCTACAATTAGTTGAATATTGCAATTTTTAGTCTAAACTCATAACATTAAAATCAATTAACAAGCAACGTGCATTTTGAGGTAGCATTTTCTCCGGAGCCTCAATGGATCTGTGACTCCCTTTTCTGGATCCACATTAATTTCTTCCTTATAATTTTGCCCATTCGGCCTATTTTTCTTTCTACTTTCTGTACTCCACAGTCTTTTAACATCATAAATCCGTGAGGGTTGAATATACGAGTTTGCATCAAAATTTCCGGCTATAGAAAAAAATTGGCAACAATATTAAATCCACCAACCAAATTAGTCAAATGCATACAAATGTAAAGTGACTCTTTTGCCACTCACATAACATTCGCCGTTCAAATGCGGTCATTGGACTCATGCTACATTGAATGTGGTCGAATACTTCAGACATCCTAGTTTCTAAATCTCCAATTATTTTGGGCGACAAAACGACACTGTCTCTTCATCTTCGGCGATAGAAAAAGACAAAATTGTTTGATTGTGGGCAATCAACTTGTTGCGCGAGGTCATGTTGATTTGGATTTGTGCAATTTTGTTACTAATGATTTTGCATAAATTACAAAAACTATATGGGACAAAAATAGTTGCGTTATTAGCAAGACTGTTTCTGATATGGACATAAAATATGAAAAAATGAAGTCAGTTTACTATCATAATAAGATATGAATAAAGATGAAGGGTTCATCTATGGATACATGAGCATGAATTACAAGATTGGGTACAGGTATTTTTCATTCAACAGAGAAAGTATAATTTTTTATTATTACCAACAAAGTAGATTATAATAATTATTTATTTTAAATAATAATAATCCCTAATGATTGTAAATATATTCATGTAATAACATTTATAACAGTATTTGCAAATCTTGTAAGTGAATAACTTACTATCATTATTTACGATTGGCAGTTTTGCCAAGTAAAAAATTTCAATTGCTACAATTATTATAGGCATTTGCCTCAGAAAACAATAAATGTAGATTGTAGAGTAAAAATTTGATTTGTAAAACAAATATTTCAAAACAAACGCTCTAAACTTTTCATAATAATCATTTTAAATCATGCACTTGATCACTTGAATAAACATCGTCATATCGCTTCATACAGTCAACGCACCATTTTGCACAAATGCGAATATTATTTATATTAACGGATTGATTAAATCGAAATATTAGCTGCTCCGTAGGGCCGTCGAATGATCAATTTGATTGACACAAACTCGAGTCAGTTTAGTTGAGTGGACTGGCTTCCCTTCGCTAAATCGATCTCTGTTCTTTCCAACATATTCGAATCCCTACAAAATATGAATGACAGAGACAGACAGTTAATTGATCAACTAACTCAATTAGACTACTATAGTTGTATAAAACTTCTAACATTGAACTGCGGAGCGGAGTCAAGTAAGATAAGACATAAGATAAGACATAAAACCATGCACATGATATGATGCCAATGATGATATGCCGAGTTCAGACGCATCATGCAAAATCCTTCACTCACAGAAAGCAAGAAATGATACAGATCATATCCACCATTAACTAACCCTTCTAAATAAATACTACTATTTACAAGTACGGGACAGCACAAGTAGAGCAACACACACATAAAACAAAGAGGAGAAGATGCCAAATGCAGTACGACTGAACTGAATGTGTAGTAAGGAATAGCATTATCATTTTACAGGCCGACGCAACTGCTTATCCTGCGGTTATCAATATTCGTAGTTTGTTAGTTCAGTTCTATTTTCTTTCATAATTAATGAATAGTTAGTTATGTAATAGTATTAGCTGTAGAAGGAGGAGGATATGGCACTG
>JAQFZJ010000691.1:0-18949 GCA_034695645.1 Folsomia fimetaria
ATCATTTTACCCAATATGCACAGCAATATGCCAGAGCAAAACACTTTGTTTCGTCCCTTCTTTACATTCGTTTGTAACGGTTTATTTATTATGTTTTTGTGTGTAATGTATTTGGCTCATATCATTTATGTTAGGCAGGACACTGGAACTGTTTTCATATTTCCTCGACATCAACCATAACAATTTTGTTAATAATGGAGACAAATTTATGTAAAACATTGAGAAGAGAAGCCAAACCAAGCCCTGTCATTAATATATAATTGCATTCGTATAATTGTATAAAGAAAGACGACTGAATTAAATACAATCCAGACGTGTGTATTCTGTAGCATCCTACTTATTAGAAAGTCTGGGTGGAGTACAGAACTTCCGTTATACATCAAATATCTGCTAAATTATTCACGTGAATTTAAGAAGGTAAGTCTCGAGAAAAAGTGAACCACAACAATTAGAAAATTATCAAATGTTAAACAAACAATTTCCCACAAAGTAGCCAATAATTAGTAGCAATTAATTACACACATCACATGACATGGAACCCGGAACACATCATTAGTCCAAACAACTGGGTTTTTATTGATGTCTTTGGAAGCATAATAACAATGATGGACTCTTATTATTCTTGTATAAATATGCCAGGACGGATTGTACTCCTTTGTGAGCACCATAAAAGCAATAAGTTGCCCAGGTTAACAAAAAATTACAGATTTCTGCAGTTATGGAAGTATGGAATGTCGTAAAGGATGTGATTTGGGAGTTTGTCCTTCATTTCGTGGGAGCCATCTCCCTACTTCTTGCAATCCCTTATCTAACACTTTTGATCCTGCTTACGTTAATACTTCGCCCAATCGTCCGCCTAACCGCGTCTTATTTTCGCCCCGATCTGGCCGAACTACTTCCCCCAGCGGACACTATATTTACTCAATTGGACGACCCAAACAACGTTAAGAATGCGATTGTAGTCCAAATCTCACTAATCGGGGCGCTGAATCCAGCAAGATTTACGCAACTCTTCCGAGATCGTGTCCTCGACATAAAGGATGAAACTGGGGGATTCCGTTATCACGAATTTCGACAATATGCTGCGAGCTACTTGGGCTTTATGTTTTGGAAATGGGAAGATAACTTCAACTTGGATGACCACTTAACATTCTTCACAGAGGATCAACCCGATTTTCCGCAAGGTTTATTATATTTCTGCAATATACATATTACCCGGTTTTTAAATTACAATGTTTTACTATTTTTATACAGACCTTCATCTCGTAGGACGGAAACTTCTCTGCGGATCATTCCACGAGAACAGAAGCCCATGGGATTTGACGATCATTATTAGCAGCCTATTCCAAACCAGTACAATATTTTTTCGAATCCATCACGGAATTTCAGACGGCTACTCAATCCTTTACATGTTTCAACGATTGGTTGGAGACAATAAGAAACATGTTAATGCATCCCCTCCATTTGCACAGAAAATTGCCACTTTTGATTATCAAATGCTGGCAACGTTTCCCATAAAAAGCATAAGAATAATAGGTGAACTGATCTGCAACAGTTTGACACCTTTTCTTTGGAAAATCCGAGAAAGTAAGAAAACCCGGGAGTATGTATACCAAACTGGAAAAGTCATCAACGTCTCGGATATTTTAAGAATAAAGGAAAAGTTTGGTGGGACTTTTTCCGCAATCGTCTTTGCCCTCTTGACGGGAGGGATTCATAGGTTTCTTGAGAAGAAAAATTTGGCAAAATCGCATCGTTCCAGACTTCCTTGCATGATTCCATTACCACTGGATGGACATGGAGAAACGTTTGAAAATCATTTGTAGGTTAATTAAAACAATTACGTTTAATTAACACTAATTAATTAATTGTGGTGGTCACAGCTCATTTGCTTTGACTAACCTTAACGTGGGAGAAGCTGACCCGGTGAAACGTTTGCAGAATTCGAACAAGGAATTCGCAAGGCTTCGCTCCTCCCCGCTTCCCTTCATTGGAGAGCGTTTAGTACAGTTGCATGGGTCACAATTAAATTTCATTGGAAGACTGGTCAACAAATTTAAATATGCGCCACTTATTGCGACGTATTTCCCAGTGGGGAAGAAGGATTGGTGGTTGGATGGGTGCAAAGTTGCGGATTTTACGTTTGTGGTGCGTTTGGCACCGGTTGAAGCGGGTAACTTGGATTGAATGAAGTCTAAATACTTAATTTGTTACAAATATCAACTTGCTTGGATTATGTGTCGCAGGTGGGCTATTCTGTGTATCCAGTTATAAAGAATCGTTAAGGGTGACTCCCGTTTTTAACAAAGCAGTCATGAATCAAGCCGATGTTACAAAGCTGTCCGGAGAAATTGACGAGGAAATTAATATACTGTTGAATTATACAGACAACTTCGTTTAATAACAGACCGAGGAAAGACCATGGCATTCGTAATGAGAATATTTGTAGTGTATTTGGATTACGGTAAGAAATGAAATATTCGCAACAAATGGCCCGTATAGATAGGATGCAGAACTAGAACTTATTAAATTTAGTTCAAACTTGGTTGTTGAATTACTTAATTACCATATTCTCACAATAATAGTTTAATGAAATTGACAAAATGTAATAAAAGTGAACCCTTTGAAATCAATGGATTCATCTCGGAACCAACTTATCCTCTTACTTTTTTGTTTTATATAGAATCTAAAAAAAATAAGTTTAACAGTATATGCCAAAATTTCTGCTTTTGTTTGTCCACATCTCGTCCCACTCACATATTGCCAAAATCAACAATTTAGCAATTATTTGCATTCCAACATAATGTTTACTGTGCATTTGGGGTAATTTTGTTTCGGTTTGTTTTGTTTCTTGCTCATAAATATAACAAAATTTTTGTATTTTTGTATTTATTTGCATTTGATCAATAAGCAAACTTTTGAAACAAACCGATACATTCCGACCCCTTCCGATACTATCTTCCATGATAGAATTTGGTTACACTTCTTAATTTACCACCTAAAAGCGATGCGGAAATAATGAGAGTGATAATGGCGTGGTTCCCGATAACTGTGTTTGGCAAACAATTTTCAACATGGTCAAGTTTGTCAAGCACCAACGTGGACATGAGTGTTCTGTATAATAAGATAACATTTATTCAAGGCACTTATCCAACAAGTCGAGAAACATCGTTATCGCTTATTTAACTGAAATAATATTCACTTTTATTGCGATACAGAAGAATTTTTAATATAATATCTATTATAATATTAGGATTATTACTTAGAATTAATTCATCTTTTTTCTTCTCTATTCTATGCTTTCGTGTTACGAGATGAAAACCAGTCGAGAAATTGTATCTGATCTGATGGGTAGAAACAACTAAAAATCCATTGTTCAAACAATACTCATTTATGTATTTTAGTTAACAAGCATGCATACAATTCTACTACTTAAATGCTAACAACATTCTAACTGTTGCACGGACAATGCTCCTAAGGAATTTAAGCATGCTCAAATTATTAAACTTATAATATCCTTGACATTCTACTGCAAGAGGTCGACAAGATTTTCTAAACCTGTTCAAACATTTAAGAGCATTTTTGTCTTTCCATTCAACTTGGTTCTCTCCAAAATGCCCAAAGTTTTTCCAGGATTCCATAGATTTCTTGGACTTAGTGTAAAGTACTCCACAAAAATGTAAAATCGTTGTATACATAATGAGCATTCCAATCGTCCAAACCGTTACAATTGAAAATGTCGTCATGTCTAAATCTTTTGAATGGCGGGCAAGCATGAATATTCCAAGAATGATGATAAATCCACAAAATGTTTCTGTCGGAAGGAGAACACGCCCATACAATTTTATCGTGGTTAAGTGAATTATTTGCAATTTTCGGTATTCCAGCATGAAATTGTTTGGATGCCGAAGTTGCTAAAACAGATAAATCAAAAGCATAGTCATTTTTTAACTTAACAAAATATAAAACATTAAATGATCTCACTTCTATCGTACGATGTTTCTTCTTTTGCCCTAGAATACAGCGAAAGTCTAGCGCGACGATTTTATAAATAAATGCAATATAAGTTTTCGCGGCAATTGTGTGAAATATAATGCATGAATATACGGCTCCATAAAAATAAAAGTAGTAAATTAGACCCGCGAAATATATAAACCAATTATTCAAACTAGTTTCATTAACATGCAAGTAATTAATTGATGTGAAATAAACCAGGGCTCCGGGGAATACGAGATAATGGACGAAGCAAAGAATTTGAATTGACCATCCCCATAAAAGAGTTGTTAACGTTAACAAATCCAATATTTTATTGAAGATTGACGTCTCCGGGTTATGTTGTGGGATCCAGTTACCTGTTTTTGAAATCATAATTTAAACCGCGAATATTTGAAACAGAATACGTCGAAAAATATTTAACACTTATTACCGTAATACGCCTGAAAGTACACATATCCAGAATTAACCATATGTGCGAATTGTCCACGATCAATAAGGGGTAGAGATTGTGTCACAATTAAATTCGAATTCATGCAGAGAAGCAACATCAGAAAAGAGAATGAACTTAAATCTTCCGCAATAATACTTAGATATGCTTGCGTTGCAAAAAATATGAAATGTCCAATTAGAAGGATCCATGAACAATTACATTTGATAACCGCTTTACGCGACACTTGCAGGTGAAAGTTGGGAGCATAGACTGGTATGAAGGGAGACGCTCCAAAGAAGTTTGCCACTGAGATAGAAAGTCCAAACATTTTGTAAAAACGGGATGATTCCATGATGTTAACCTTGTGCAGAATATTAGGAACTTTTGAAGAACTTTACTGAGTAACAGTGTAATGGAGTTTTTGAAAGTTTTATATTAGGTTGTCTAATGAATGGAATTAATGTTTCATCAATTAATAAATCGAGAATTATGAGCTCTGATAGATTATAACCTTCTCCCTGATTAAAGTTGAAATTGGTTGAAGGTTAATAAATTCCTTACACCAGACGATTTGAACAAAGAAAATAAAAAAAACTAGACATTTAAAATTCTACGAAACAACTTCATTAGACTAAAATAATTCATGACTAATGGTTTGTAGAAATAGGATGAATTAGATTTGAATTAAAATCGTTATCCTTCAAACGAATAAGATAGCTTTGTATCTCAATGCTTTCTTAATTTACGTTTTCTATTGCTATGCTGCAACAAGACCAACTAACTTTGGGATGAAACTGTGTATGTATGACAAATATTTCCTTAAATGACATTCGTACTACCATGACCGAATTATCGAACTACTAAGCACAAATTTGGAACGAAATATGAACTGGCTGTGGATTTATAAGATAATTGGCTCCAAACTAGTTCAAGTAGGTAATTCAAGTAGGTACGAGTATACTTTTGTTTGGTAATTAACATGTTGAAATTCTGTCAAAAATAATGTAGCGAATGTAGAAAAATGAACAAATTTCCTTGACCATATATGAAGGAATTACAGATAACCCATGTCCCGTAAATTGATCCATCATTGCCACAGTGGATGCGTCCATAATAATAATGGTTGAACTAACCAAAGCCCACTACAAACCATTATTATTTGGTATAAATGCATAAGTATATCATTATTAATTGTCGCAATATTGCAAGGAAAGTACTACAGGAATCCAAAAAAGTTTGCCCAATTTTTGAGTGCCAGAAATCCCTACGTTATTTTTATATGACCGGATGGACTGAATAAAGTGCTTATCATGTAGGGTCGACTCCAGACGTATTTGGTTAATGAATAAAAAAAGATAATTATCAATATTCAACAATAATCAATACAAATTGGATACCGCAGTTTTAATTCAGTTTTCAGCCAATACTGATTACAATTTAAAATTAAAGGATCATGTTTTATTCTTAAAGAAATAAAAAACAAGACTTACGAATGAAAATCACTAAAGAAATTTAGTCATTTAAATTGTATCTCGTGTCAGTCTTTTCATGTGACTAATATAAAAGTGTTTTAAGTTTTAAGCAAAGTGGCACTATTCCATTTCATAAGAACTTGATACACCAATAAAGACAATCTTTTACGATTTGGTTGAATTCATCACTTGTTTCTTCAGCATCGGATTAATTCCTCCTTGGAGATTCTCACTTAGAAAAATGCTTGGAATACTATTCCCAAAATACATTTTGGTATTAGTTGCAATTGCTTCGATCCTTTTAAGTTCAAGGTATTCCGGAGTCAGAATGAGGTTATTTCCTATCGCCACCATTTCCTTTGCATAGCGGCCCGCATCGGCATGAATTTTCTCTCGGTTCAGAAACATTTGATCTTCAATGGCAGCCATCGTTTTTAAAGACTCTTTCTCCAGGACTTTTTGTTGTAATTGAATTCTTGCTACTTCAGCATTTTTGCCTGCCTCGATGACGGCCTTTTTGCGATCAGTTTCTGCATCTTTCTCTACCACTTTCTGCTTCTGTGTGGAAATCAGGAGCCTATAAAATACAAATGAATCAATAAATTCAGCACAATTCTAAATAAATACATCTCTAAAGCTGCATTTTACTTTGTTTTTTCCGCCTCCATCAGTTCATAGTTCCGTTGGATGTCTACGGGAATTTTAGGCTATTAAATAAATAAATAAAATAAATAAAATAAAGCTTAAAATAATAATAATAAAGTCATTAATTAAAGAATACTTACCTTTGTGACCCTGACAGCTTGTATAAAAAGTCCAGGAGCCATTATATTCAAATCATTTTGTAGTGCAAGTTTAAGATTTTCATCAATTTCATCGAAAAGATCGATATAAACTTGTTGAAGATTGTGGATAGAGCAGAATTGATTTAATTCGTGATGGACCTTATTAAATATAAGGGCGCGGTCGTAATCGGCCGTATAATTCTTGACAATATTCCAAGCATTGCCAACAGATAAGATGTTGACAACTTCAATTCGCTCAAAGTAAATCATAACACCGCCGGATGTGCCGCAAGGAACGTTTTTAACTTCGTCGGTTTGAAGAGTTATTTGAATTGATCTAAAAGTTGTAAAGATAGGGAACATCATGTGGAAACCCGGGGGAGCGGTTTCCTCCAGTAAAGCTCCGCCACGGTAATAAACTCCCATATGACCTAATAACATAAAAAAATACAATAAATAGAAGCTTAACATTGGGTAAAATTTATTTGATGATAACCTTCTTCAATTTCGTGAACGCTAGCAACAACAAAGCCAATGAAGATAGCAGTACCGAAGACAAATATAATAATTCCTGTTATCTGAGCTATCTGACGGCCACTATAAATAAAAAGGGAGATAATTTAACCAAATTGGGTTATGTATGGGTTGATTAAATCAAGCAATATTAAAACACACAAATTAATTCACCTCAATGGAAATTTATTATCACCGTCTTCCATTTTTTAGGTTGTACAGAAGCTAATCCAACTTCAAATTATTAGAAGAATTCTTGTTTTCCTGGAACAGAATATTTCAACAACTTAAAAAAGCAGATGATCTCTGACTCACTCACTGTGAGTGACTAACAAACAGGTATACTTTTACCCAAACTCTCATTTGAGGGAAATAAGCAACGGCCTTTCCGGAGTTTATGTATCTGTCCACGCTGCGCTGTAGATACATATCGTGTGACGTAGTATAGAACTGACTGAGTTGGGTTATTTTGTGTCGTTTGTCTTTGTTCCTTCCTTTCTACATATAACAGCTTCTCTGTTCTGCTTTTCATGAAGGAGAATAATGGAAAATTGATATTTAAAATAGAGTATACATTATAAATGAATGAATCAATGAATTGTTCGTTCATGAGTTCCAATATTAAAGGTATTTTAATGTACATAAACGTGTAAAGAATTAGTATGATGGAATCATTATACATAATAAGCCTTTTACCTAACAGACTGCATACAGTTTTACAAGCTTTTACAAACATTTGTTGAAAGACAAGATGCCAAAGTAAAAATTAAAGTCAGCACAACAAAAGTAAATAGTGAACTATTGTAATATTGTAGCTTCAACGGCTTTGTTTATTGTCTTATCAAAATGTGGAATAAGATATGAGATTGGCATTGCCTTTTTATTGATTGAACATTTTTTATTTTATTGAAATCAACATGGCTTTAATTTCCATTACTTAATTCCTAAAATGAATTTCTCATTTTTGTAAAGGGAAAAGGTTCACCAATTTACTGTTCAATATTTGATGGAGGTGGATTTCCTACAAGAAACAATTATGTATAAAGTCAGCTTCCAAAATAATGCTATACATAAATAAGCCAATTCAACTCACCATGCCAAGAGGACCTATAATCGTTAACATCCTCCTCCCACTCCTTCACCCTCCTCCTCCCACCCACGTCCACAACCCAGGTGCTATTTGTTCTGGGTGCATTTCCCACAAAACTCTCACCCCAAACGACAAAAGCCTGGCAAACCTTAACTCCCGGGAATGGTTCTACCCAATTGTTTAAGCAAGCATCATTTCCCCAGTATGCCCAACACTGCCACTGCCTCATGCCCGGGTATTCAAAAAAGGTCCATTCCATGACACCCGGCTCAGAAAAGGTTTCTTCGTACCGCAAATTTTCCAGGCTGCATACCAGCTGTATTTCGCCGTGTGGAGGATTTACCTCGACACGGATGCCGTAATACACATCTTGGCTAGGGACGGGCACGGCGGCGGTGGTCGCGATTAGAGCGAGGAATAATAGAAAGCGATGCATTGCGATGTTAAGTCTATAAAATTGTGTAAATTAGGTATTTTAAGAACCATTTTTGTAAGTTTGTTTTTATTGAATACTTGCCTCAACCAGGAACTGCAGATGTGTGATAAAGTATATGTAATTGCTTCTGTTCGAGGAACTTGTACTCTTCAATGTGACACAATTCTCATTCTATTTATTCACTGACAAGAATTGAACTACGATCGAGGATAGGCATGCTCGTGATTAGAGTTCAATTGTTGCTAAGGATGGGGAGCTTAATCAGTCAGAATTATCAGCACGTCAATTGTCAAAAGGCCAATCAGAACTTTTGACGCGATCGTATGGTATGTTCCAATTCATCATGCCATAATATTATACGTAATTGGCATGCATAAAGATTATGAAACCGATTAATCTAAATTGGAAATCGAATCAAAAACTTGATTGGTATTGCACTTATCTTTTATCATTATCAAAACACATCAATACTATTACTTACATACATATCTGAATGTTTTTTTTACATAATATCTAAATGACTACACCGCAGTCTTCTTCGCATGTTAACAAATAATAATTTCCTCACAATTAAAGTCCAATAAGGGAAAGAATGACGTAAGTTTTGTGGTACTTTATAGTAGATAATCGTACACATTTTATAATTTTCCACCTTAATTAAATAAATAATCCGTACGATAAATAAAACCGAAAGAACTCAAAGAGAGCATTACGTCTAGGATGACAACCCGTATGCGGCACAAGTAGCAATGCAAGTCCATTAGGTGACTTTCTCTCCGTTTATTATTTTGTGGAAGAAGGCATTGTTCCCATTAGTAATGTGTCTTGGACAAGCACCATCTTTGCAGTGCTGCCTAATAAGCCTTTTGCTAAGAGTTGTTGTCAAGCTATCTTTTGATTCCAGTTAGCTTGATTTTGTACAAATAGATGCGCCTGAATTTCAAAAATTTCAAATTTCGCAAGAAATTTTCCACCATAATCTTATTAATCCCGACAACCAAAGAGGCAGGAGACATATTCTATCTAGTTTGAAGCTTGTAGTTAACAAAAATTGTTGAACAAATTGCAAAACATGTACACTCAATTAATGTGTCACGAATTATAAAAAAGTTAAACTTACTGTCCTTATTTTTTAAACACAATTTTGAATGCCACAATAAACACAAAAATTCTGTTTTACTTAAAAATTTCAAGTGTGCTAGAGAAATTGCCAAACAGACGGACAACCACTCATGTAATTGACAGGAGCCACTGATGACGAAAACTGTTAGGGAATCCGATAGGCGAATATCGATGAACTTTGAACTGAAGGATGCATTATTTACTCTCCCTCCGGTCGGGTATTTCGCACCAGTCTCATTTTTTCCACTTTCGCGATCGACAGAATCAGTCTAATAATCTGATTAATCTCAATATGAAAGTTCCCTTACTAGTAATATTGCTTGACTTTTGTGCTCAAGGTGTAGCAAACTATCTAGCACGTACAAGTTATCAATCCATTGATCTGGACTATATTCTAAAAACCTTTAGCGATTGTACAGCAACAATTATACATTTTGACAACTGCACTCCTTCTAAAGCAAATTTGTTACAGTCACATACGTTCAATCATCCTGTAATAATATATTCTGCATTAGAGACAATGTTCCTACCAAGCGATATACCAACCAGGTCAAAACTTTTAGCTCAACCGAAGAAATCTTCGTACACAAATGCATGTCGAACATACCTCCTCCTCCAACCAGAGCGCGCTTTACAATTTCACCGTCTATTAATGGATGTAGATGTCATCATCTCTAAAGAAGAGAGAGATGGAGCTACCCATATATCAAATGGTGAGGTACAACAGTTCTTTGAAAAAGAACCCTTTGTTGGACTACAATTTCATCCACAATACATAATCTGGATAACCGATAAGGACAATGAATATTTGCAACTTATCAAAAATGGAATTTCCTATATGACTCAGGTTCGTCAAATTGATATTGCGTGGAACCCATTTTTCGTTCTTAACGTTAAATCGGCACAATTCGAATTAGTCAATAATTATCATCGATGGATACCCTCTTATCTAACTAACAATATTTGGACCGATATCACATGTTATTCTATCCCAATACAATCTTGCCAATGCCGCGATCTTTTGAATTCTATTGAAGAAACATTATCCCACTATAACAAGTGGTTATGGGCCCCTTCGACTCTTTCAGTGACTCGAAGTTCATCAGAAAGATTTTACGCCTTGCAAGATATTTCCACTGAAGGACGTTTTGAACAATTGCATGACTTCAAAACAGTTCTGTCACTCCTTAAGGAAATATCATTAGATGAATTCATTGGCTTACTGCTTCTACCAAATGGATCATGGTATTTTGAAAATGCCGAAAAGAATAGCCACACGTTATTTGACATCGAAAAGAGATTACCCAGCTTTTCTGAACAAAATCCCGTCATTATATTGTGGGAGAGTCAAAGTTATAACTTTCTTTCTTGTTATGATCTACAACGACATCGATTTGCTGTGTACATGCTGCCGTTTGATAAAACGACATGGGCATTTATTGCCGGTAGCATTGCCGTGGTATTCATCTTGGTCGAATTATCGACAAAGAATTCGATGTCATTGAATAACATGTTTTTCGATTGCATCTTGCTTTGCGCCACAGCCATCGAAATCTCAGTTTTCCCCACGGCTAACACGGTAAAATCATCCCAATGGTTTCCCACCAATATAACCTGGATGTGGGTATTTTGCTCCATAATTTTAACTAATTGGTATAAAACCGTGTTCACATCTGATGTGATATTGCCCTATGAAACGTATGCTAATTGGAGCAACCTTAACGATATTTATGAACAAGGGTTTCATTTGTATTTTGCCATTGATATTAATAACCTATTTTCTGAAGAGCGATACTTATTCGAGCCATCATTCTGGCATTCAATGGAGATAAGAGATGATTTATGGCAATTATTTGGATTTCGGGAGGATTCAATATTCGTTAAATATTCATCCGCTTTGAATTATATTTTTAATGGAATTAGTCATAAAAAGGATATGATCACTCCAAAGTTTCATTACTTGCATTACAAGTATCCTCAACATTTTCGCAACAACTTTTCGCAATGTGAAGAAAAGAGGGCTTATCTTGACAAGAACAAACATGTTGGATCGCTACTTCGTTTTTTGACTGATAATCCTCAAGGACTAAAGTATTTGAGCGGAGATGATGAAGGGTTTTTGACAAATTTGCAAGGTTGGGAGTTTGCTCAGACAAAGAATCATTATGCGGCAGGTTTATTACGCGTGTTTATTTTATCAGGGATATATTCGCGATGGGAAAAATTGTTTGAGGAATTTAATCCGGATAAATTATTTGATTTTTATGCAAATTGGAGGCCCAGGTGGAATGTGGAGTTTGCAAAGCTTGATATGAATTCGCAAATTGTGCCTGCTTTCAACATTTTTGGTTTGGGAGTTGGGATTTCCACTTTATGTGGAATAATTGAGAAATCGTTTGTTTCTATTCGTAATTCCAAATACTCTAAAACTTTGGTGTCCAAATTTATTTAATTAATTAAATTATCAGTATGTAATATGTATTGTAGTTCTTTGTTTTCATACGCGACGCTGTTAATTTTTTGTATATCTTATTAAGTAAGTTAGATGTCAATCATTTAATTTTCACACCAACAACCCATATATCTTACATATGATGATGACTCATTCCATATAAAAAAGACTTTCCGCAACACACAATTCTTCCCCTTTCTGTTTTGGCATTCTGCACACACACACCCTCCACAAATGAGAATGACGCACATTATTGTAGCCATGGTAACTACTCATGGAACACAACACTGAACCGTGTTGCTCATCCTTACGCTGATTCATTCACCTTTCACTCGTTCCCAAAGAAGGTCAAACAAAGAAAAATTACAAGATAAGTATATAAAAGAAATGGTACCAAGACGAGAAAACGTGGCCCCTCATCCACGACGACCTTACCTGGATGAAGACAAACGGAAGGATTTAATGGAAGTGTTGGATACCATGGAGAAAGTAGAGCAAATGCTAGCCACTTTTCACCAATTGCATTTAGCCCCATTCGAAATTGTTCGTAATGAGGATGGAAAGTATGCCATGATACAAACGTCGTCACCACGAGCAGTAAGCTTTTAATTTCTGTCATTAAATTTCAATTAAAAGCTTTAAATGATAATTAATTTAGATATTCTCAACCATACTTATGGTTTGTTCTGCACTGTGTTATGTGACAATGTCGTATCAAAGGGTGTGCTGTACACTGTATAAAGCGGAAGGTGTGGCGTCGCTTTGGGAGCAAGCTTTTACCGTTGTGGATGTTGGGACAACTTTCATGTTTGTCAAGTATATGTACGGCATGACGATTAATAAGCAGCATTGGCTGGTGATGCTGAAAAAATTGGACGAGTTGGCGAATATATTACAGCCTGGATACTACCGAAATCGGCATTAGAAAAGCATTATAGAAAATATAAGGGAGGATTCTATCAAATAAATATTATGTTCATTTCATTCATGTTAACTTTTAAGTTAAATATATATATATATGAATACTTCAATAGAAAATATCAAACTTTAATAGTGGTTCGAATTATCACATTGGCAGATATCCGTAAAAAGAAGTAGATAGATCGTGTTGAAATTCTTAAGTAACATTCCAAAATTCCGACTAATTCGGAATATTTTCGTATTGAGTAGAATTCTCGATAGTTAATATACAGAAATTGCGCTCATACCAAGATAACAAAGGAAATTAGACATATTATTATTCAAAGTGAAAATAAAATGGCAATGACAATGTTCAAATGATTATGGATTTAGTATATAAGTAACACACGAGAACATTATGCATGCCTGCCTCTATTTTATTCGTTGTCTAGTTATTGTATAATTACGATTTATCACCCCGTAAGTCCAAACTGTCCATATATAATGATATGATTTTACACATTGTGTTTATTCTCGACACGATATTGTCCATTGTCCTGTGAATAATCCAGGAGTATGAACATGTCAAAATATCATAATATCCGCAAATGCATAAATTCTAAATTTTGACATTTTTTGACTTTCTGTCTAATACTACTTGAGCATAATTATTATAATACATATGTACGTATAACATTCTTACAACTTAAAAGTTGAAAAACCATAGGAATACAATTTTAAAACAACAGCAGCAATCGCACTGTGCTCTTTACACAAAAAGACATCATTATCAAAGGAGTCGAAATTGCGATAAAGTTGCTACCGAATTTGATTTTCATTGGTGGACATGATTTCAATGTTCTATTTACAGTTGCATCTCGTAAATTTCTTGCGGAATTTTTTATCCTTCTTACACATTTAATAGATATCTTATTAATCATTCCCGCCATTGTTCCGAACCCCATGATGGCAAGCGGCCCTTCCAACGCTACCGTGGGGAACATTGCATTTCCTACATGCTCAAATAAATTGCCTTTCAATGTTACAGTCAAATAATTTGCAAGACAGTCAACGAATAATAGGAAAAATAATAATGTTGGAAGTATAACTGGGCGAAAGCATAGATTCATATGCGCAACTAAAATTTGAATTTGGCGGTAAACGAGCACATTTTGGCGAAATCTGCTCATGCCGATGTGTGTAATGGACCTATAAAATAATAATTTGTCCTCAATGTTATTTTATAAATATAAAAAAAAATTGTATTCAAAATCTCACCATACTAACGAAGATAAGTAGCACGTGACAGAGATCACACTTCCAAAATATACGGTACCCGCCATGAAGCAAAATGAATTTGGAATTGCCATGAAATACCACGCTTGTGAAATAAATACCGTCGTGGATATTACGACATTAGAGATATTGAGCGAACCCAGAAAGGGAGGCATCAATGGTTGGTATATCGTTATAGCGATGGCTGTTGTTGTATATATACTGCCCGCCATTAAGGATGACATAACGCAAAACTGTACTCCCATCTTCCACCTAACAAGCCAGAGCTGGGCCCTAGGAAATTCAGCTGTGAATAAAAAGAATTTAAATGTATTTAAGCTTGATTGCATTTGATGGTTGTAGGACTCAGTCCCTTGGTCCCAGTCCCCCCGTCCCAGTCCCCCCAGACTGAGTCCCTCTTTTATCAGTAAGAGACTATATGTCATAATACTATTTAGTATTTACAGAAGGGTGAGTACCGATGATATGAACACTTAAATTATACGAGAAAATTCGAACGGAATAATCCAATTTGCGCCAATTTTTAATACATAATGTCAACAGTCATAGCCACGTATATTCCAAGACTAGCTACTTTTGATGCCTTCTCTAGAAAAACTTCTGCCTGAAGCACTAGAACTAAAAAATCCATCCGAGTAGTGTCAAGACTTATTAGGGACATCTGAATTAGTTATCAAGGTCATCCCCGTCCCAGACATTAAATCTGTCACATAAGGTCAGATTAGCTTCGGAAAGCACTTTCCCTGACGCCTCCACTTTGGGATTAATTTTGGGGTCCAATTTTTAAGATAGAAACTTGGAATATATGTGGCTATGACTGTTGATATTGTGTAAAAAATTTGGCAAGAATTGGATTATTTCGAAAGCATTTCCCCTTGTACTTTTACTGTTCACATAATGCAATGCAATGCAAGTTTTACAAGTACTGCGTATTTATTTACAAAATAGCTACATCTTGCATTGCATATAAAACTAAATATTATTATGACATATAGTCTCTTACTGGTAAAAGAGGGACGGGGACTGGTACGGAGGGACTGAGTCCGGACACCGCACTTGATATGGACACGACTTACACAAATTCCTAAAATATTGCTTTTCAAAATTAAGGAGCATGTTCATCAATACCATACAGTACCGTGGATCCGATAATAACGGGTAGGAAACCGTCAATGCGATTAAACTCCCAATACCAAACATTAGACTGTAGGCCTTTTCAATTATTGCGAGGTTCAAAAAACAAAGAGAGTACAATCCATTGAGGGATATTCCTGCGGTAATGGAAGTCACAAGGACAAAATTGAATATGTGAAAGCGAGAAGCCCCGCATGAGGCAAATAAACGTTTGGATTGGTTGTAAAATAGTTTACGAATTCCGGAGAAGAATAGATATAAGAGATGAATTTTAATGTAGCGAATTCCCGCAGCAAATATCATTTTGGAGTGCGTGTAGTTCTGTTCCTTTGGTGAAGTCAGACTGAACTGGAAATGCGATGACGCACTACCAATTATGCTATGAATTGCAATATCTGTCTAAATTTGTCAAATAGCAAATATTAATCGGGTTCCGTAACCAGATTGGCAACTATTTGCTTGGTCAATGAATATTATAACTATGACTTGTGTTTTATTATTAAAACATACATTAAGTACAAGAACTGTTGCGCTTAACAGGTTGAAATTTTACATCTGCATTATTAATATGTTTATCAGAACTGGGAATATATTTAATAATAATGCTGACATCGCTACGTTATCTTTGTTTCTAATAGTGTCAATCCATATAATGGCGTTTCTCGATGGTGCCAACGATTTAAGCAACATATGCATGGTACAACCCGTTTAGGAGCTTTAACTCTAGGAATAAATGAAATGACAAGAACATTGAAAATAACTCGTATTTCTGATGAATTATTCACATGACGTTATTCGTTTATTATAAAACCAGCACTGACTGCCGCTGTTCACTTTATTTCGTAATCCATGAAATAAATACATCCGCTTTATTTGTATTCACTTTAACCATCGTTGGTCTTTCCTTTCGTTGAAGTCTTTTTGTTCCTCAGTGTATGCATACCCATTTCAAATAGTGCATTATTAAATTGTGAATGTTTATTCTTCTTGTGACGTCAAGTTTGTATTAGTGTCCATTGTTGGCTAAACTAAATCTAACGATTCCTACCGAGATATTCGAACATTTGCTTTAATGGACTTATGCTTTATGACTTTGCATTCCGCCAATAAATATAATTCATGGGGGTATATGTTGAATTCGTGATTATAGGTACAGAACATTTGTCAGCTTAGCTGAGTTAAGTTCGCAATAGTATTAAGCACGAATTTAAGAATTAAAAATGGTACAGTAACATTTAGTTTCAGAAGATTTTAGTTTGCCATAGTTACAGTTATAATCCAATCAATTTTTTGATATAGCAAGTACGATTTTATTTCACTGAGGCCCCCTGCGGGGTTTTGAACCACATCAACCGTCCGTCCAATCCAAAATTGACGAGAAGAACGTCCCCATAACTGTTCTGTCAATTTTGTAAAAGTACGACTCATTTATTAACGGAAGCATAATGGTCGCATTGCCCTTAATGACTTGCACAAGTAGACATTCTTTTCCTTTCAACTGCCGAATTGTTCCTCCAAAGTCGCAAAATTTCCTGTGACCGCTTGTTTATGTCAATTGCCACTGGTAGCATTGCAAATATAATGAGTGACAAGGGAGCAGCCAGCTTGGGAACATGGCATAGTACATCAGGCAGCAGGCATATCGTGGTCTAAGAACTTTATCGTTGCAAAGTTCAACAACGCAGATAACACGAGTCCAGCCAACATCAGAAGGAATGTTTCAGTTGATAGTACGCCAGATGAGATGCCCACAAAAAGTTGTATCTGTTTAAAGATGCGCACACTCCTTTCGTCAATAGTCTGTTTCGTTCCTCTGCTGCACTTACAGTTAGATTAGAAACCTTCGAATTATGAGCGCATAGAGTTACCCAAGTGGTTTCGCATTCTGCAGAAACTTTGCAATATTTTCGACCGTCAGCTGCAAAGGTATGGTCAGGCAGAAAACAATGAAGGGTAGCGCCCTTTAGCATTCCATGAAGAAGATGTAGCTCAAAGGCATCCGAATTAAGAACAACCCATATGACAGGGTTTCCCAAGATGCCGCACATTTCCCAGAAATCATGCAATACATGTCCACAAACATCCATCCTTGGAAGTATCACTGACGGTAATACAATAAACCGCATCATGTTCGTTGACGATGTCATTCCAACAAGGTATATACATAATTCCTGTAATTATGAATGACAATGCCGATACCCAGATTAGTCATAATATTAGGAAACCCATGATTTCCATTAAATATTTCGCAATATACCGATTTTGTCAAGTTTGCCATCTTTTTCCAGAAATATTTGGGATTCCAAATATTTCTAGAATGGAATCGATCTTTGTTTTGGGGTGGGATCTCGCAGAAATCACATAATTCGCAATGATTTTGAAATGTGAGATTGTAGACCTTCACGTATTTTAGGTACCATAATTACCATCATCCATGAGCTCCACATACATCCCAATGTACTGATTGAGTTGGTCAATCCCGTCCCGTGCGAAGAATAAGAAAACGAGCCCAATTCCTGTAATAATTCCGACCGTCATGAAATCCATTCAGTACTGCAGTATGTGTGAAATTCCTACACCCGGGCGGAGTGAAATTAGATGCCGAAATATCACATAAATACAGGATCCGCCAGTTATAAATGAGAGAATTCCAAATACGTAGAAGTACCATCGAGTAAATTTCAAATGGGGCGAAGTGTCATACGGAAATCTGGCCGTGGTAGAATTCCAACCGAGGGGAGGTTTTGTTAAGATCTTATGGAGTTGAAATGACTTTTGAACGGAATACGGAAAATTATGAATTGACTATTAGATATTATGAAATTATAAATTGAAAGAATTAGTTTATTGTTAAAATTTTTTATCGACAACAGTGACTTGGTAATGTAAACAATATGTACCCTCATATTATTATCGCAGTCACTTTTAATAAAGATTGAATTGAATTGAATAAAAAATCAGTTGGGTCGGCACTCTGATTCCTTCCCGAGCCAAACTGCCCAACCGCAGGTCAGTATATATGGGTAGTAATGTTCGAGGTTGCAATTCGACACATAATTCGATTATCTTTAAATATGTTACTTCAAGAAAAAGGGATCTTTAAATAACTTTGGAAATACATGGAAATACATGCTTCTTAACATTTGGAAAGCATGAAATAAATGATGAACAGAAACTCAGTCCTCACTATTACTGAAGCAAAACCTACAGTGCAAATTTGCAAAGCCCGACCCAGGAAAAGCTTTCTATTGAAATGAATCAAATAGACTCGTCATGTAACTAGGCTACATATGTGTACATTGTTTGCGCTCAATTATCATTTC
>JAQFZJ010000692.1:0-18943 GCA_034695645.1 Folsomia fimetaria
AAAATAATTCAGGTAAGATAACCACCACAATTCATTCCATGTGTATACTTAAGTACAATATTGTCACTGAAAAAGTGTTCCCTTGAGACTTTGCATGTAATAATAATAATAATAATAATAATATCCCTTTCTTCACTACTTTCTCCACGGAGAAGGTGGAGGTTGAGAGAACAATCACAACAAATTTTTCTCGACAAAAAGGAAGGTCTTTTTGCATATTATTCTCAAAAAAGAAAGGAATCAGTTAGTAGTAATTCGATTCAATGTATTTCTTTCCTCATTATATGTGCATTACTACAAGTGAAAGCAAGTCGAATGCTTTCTCCGCCTCCATCTCATTAATCTCTTCTCTCTCCTACTTAAATGCTCCAATTGTGAAAAGGAAAGGAGGAAAAGTTCAAAGAGAAAGTTTTCTTTCTTATACTGCTTACAATCAAATAAATCATCTCATTTGAATATTATTGACATGATTTTCTTATTTCTTTCCTTCTTCTGTTGAAATAAATACTACCCACTCACTCAGCTCAATTTGCAGTAATAACATAATAACTTCTTTTCTATGCAATGTGGTGTATGTAATTGGGAATTGAGTGGGTGAGGCGAGATGAGATTGTTACATAATAAATAATACATCCCTATTTTTGCCAATTACTTACTTACTTAGGTTAAATAATGTGTTAATTTTTTGCCAACAGGGAAAAGATCTTCCAGCAAAAGATATAACCGGAACATCCGACCCTTACGTGCGCGTGACCCTTCTTCCAGATAAAAAACATCGGTTGGAAACCAAAATCAAGAGACGAACCTTAAACCCAAAGTGGAATGAGACCCTGTATTTCGAAGGTAAGAAAGACTTAATTTTAAATAAATACTTTCTCCTTCTCCTTCTATCAATACAATTGAATTGCCACATTTATTTGGAGAAAGTGCTTTCTCTTTGTCAGTGAATTACAGTAGCTTTCACTGCTGCTTTCACTTCACTTTCAGTTGAGTTGACAGGTCCATGTACAAAGGCGGGTTTAATTTTCTCCTGCTGGTTGAATACTAATGAAGTGGATGGTTGGTTGGTTTGGTCTGTCTGTTGGTTGGTTGTGGCACAGCTTTCACTATTCAATCACATGGACAACAAACAGAACAGAAATAAATAAGTAGAAGGTAGAATTGAAATCGTTCTGGTTGATCATCATCAACCATATTATTTCCTCTTGTGTGGTTTGGTTTGGTTAACCCAAACCAGTCCACCCACCTATACTAAATGTTGGTGATGTGATGTGATGTCTCTTTCTCTCAAATGATTTGATTGTGTTATTCGTTCAATTAGTTTACATTTATTTACACAGACAGACTCAGAGAGAAAACAAGAGAGAAATCTATTTACAGATAGATATTGAGTGAAAGTAGCAAACAAACAACATAACCGAATCGGTATGGTGGTCTGGTAAATGTGGCTTGGTTTGGTGAAAATTGTGTTAATCCGCAAAGTTTATTTGCGTTTATTTTATAAACACCATAACTTTTGTATGTATACTTAGATAAACTTGTTTTGTTTGTTATTTGCAGGTTTTCCCATCCAAAAACTTCAAAGCCGAGTTTTGCATCTGCATGTGTTCGACTATGATCGCTTTTCTCGGGATGACTCGATTGGGGAAATATTCCTGCCATTGTGTCAGGTACGTATGCATGAATATAAGTACATACTTACAATTTAAATATTATTTAATCCGATTAAAGTTTACTTTGAGTTGAGAGGGAAGGAAAGGAAAAATAGGTGCAATGTAAAATAAGAAGGAATGGAATGATAAGCACATATTACAACAATTTGTATAATACAAACTTAAACTTACTTATAAGCTTTAGCATAAAGACAGCCTTTATTATTCCTTCTTTAATATTGCAGGTTGCATGCACATGTTTTTTTAATAGGGGAAATTGAGGGCTTGTTCGTTTTAATAATTTCTCTACACAATTGGTCTCTACTTGTGGTGGTGCTGGTTGTCACTGCTGACATCAATCATCTCAAATATTGTTGTATTTATTACATTACACAGTGTAAATTTCAATTTGCACTTTTTTATGGGAAAAAGATCAATTTGATTTGATTTTATGCCATTTATGTTGCCATGGAAATAAGATTTGTGCTACGTTCATAACCTAATCCATCCATCCATCCATCCATTGCAAAGTAGTGTAAGTGAAAGTTCACTAAGTGAAAGTTGGATTGGAATAAGATTGAAAAGTAGTAGTATGTGATCTTCTTTTTCTGTGCTTGACTTGTGACACATTGCATCAAGGGGAATAATAATGACATCGCAACAAATTCCACTCGGTCGGATGGATTCCTTCCTTCCTTCCTTCCTTGTGTAGCTCAAAGAGCAATAAAGTTTCGGAATTGAATTACTACACAAAATCTACTCTACTCTTTCCCTCTTGGTTTGTACAAATGTACAGTACATTCAATTTGCCCATACTTTCTTGCGCAATATATGTGATTGCCTTCTACGTAAGAATCTCCTTTACTGTATACTTGCTTTGCTTGTCTTTATTTTGGGATGGATGGATGACTAGTAAATCAATCATTGGCAATAGTAAATCTAATCAGAATTAATCAACACTTCATTTCATTTCGTTGTATTATACTTATACGAATTTGCACCAAATTCATATACTAGATTAAATATTTGCAATAATACACTGAATTTTGGTGGAGGAATGGAATTGTTTATTGCAATATGTAGCAATAGCAATAATACAATACACTAGAGATTTAACTATGCATTTGCATATTACATACATAGGAATACAACATAATAAGGTTCGTATGCATATTTATTCAAGCTATTTAACTCTTACTTTGTTATTGCGCTATTGCTGCTACAGAACTCCTCCTCCTTCTCGTCGTACTTACTTTGCCAATTCAATTAATCAGTAGGCCGACAGACTGTTGTAACACAATTATGTTCGTTCGTATCCGTAATTCTGGAATAATCCAATCCAATCCAGGTTATAAAAACCTTCCAGATGAAAATGCAATATGTAATAGGGAAATGATTCGCATATACGGATGCTAATGATGCAAGAGAGAGCGTGCTTATATGAATGAACAAGGAGAAAGTGGAGAAAGTTACTACGCGAAAATTAGTCACATGCATAACTTTACTTTATAGAGTGCAAATTGCCAAAAAACTGTGGAGTGCAAAAAATGTTTTTTTTACACAACCAACCAACCAACCAACTGTGGAGGTTTGTTTGTTTGGTGAAATTAGGAAATTATATTAAGGACGGTTATTTGCGATAATTATGATAATGGGGCTCTTCTTCTGTCCCAAGCAACATTTTATTAGCAAGTGGATTTGGATTTAATAGCATTGCATGCGTTCCCCGTAATGTTTTCTCTTTTTATCTACGTTGTCCTCTCTCGTTTACGGTCACGATAAATAAAACATTTAACTATTTTAATACTTAACCTTATCCATATAAGTATTTTTGCATGCAGTTGGTTGCAAATTATTTTTTTGCATTTGATTCCGAAATCAAATCAATACATACGGAAATTTGTTTGGAAGAAGAAAAAGACCTTGCACTGGATTTGATTGGAGTGGATGATCGCCATTTTTTGTAAGGTAGATAGTGTTGTAAAAGTTGTGCGAAAAGGAGAGAATCTGAATTATTGTTACAATCTCGTAAATAAATTTCTTATGTAGAAGTGGCAGATGGCCTTGGTGATTTATTCAGCTCGGTTCGTTCTCTATGAAGACAAATGAATAAACTTTCACCCTTAAATATAACAACTTTTATAAAGAGAAAGAGAGAACACAAAACCTTCAGAAATACAGGAGAGAAGAAAAGTAGTCATAATTGTCTGTAATTTGTATAGGTTGGTGCAATTCACATGTTTTATTTTGTGACATTTCATTTCTGCTTATCCTCCATGTCGAAAATGGCGCAAGTCAGCTTATCTTATCTTCACGTTATATGCTGCAAAAAAGCGCGATTTATAGATAACCACGTTTCGTTTCTTGTTATGCAGAATTTTGATTTGATCGCATTATAGATTTCAGATTGCCCCTGAGAACATACATTAATGCATATTAAACATGAATAAAAAGAAGAAGAAGGACGATGAAGGGACAATAATGGATAAAGTAGGACAGACAGAGCATTATTAAGTATTATGATGGTTTGGTTTATTATAGTAGAAATTTGAAAGAAAGAAATAAAGCTGCACATACACATCCACACAAAGGTTGAATGTATATGTGCTTGAATGGAAAATAAAAGGATAATAAAAGTTTTGAAATGGTTTGTTCCATACCGACTTTATCAGAGAGTGAGTGACACAGCCATTCATTTAAAGTTGGGACAAGAATACGTAATTTTGCTCGTTTGGGAAATCGTGGTGGGTGGAAAAGTATGTAGTTTGCAAACAGGATAGCAACCACACTATTCCCATATTTTGTAGGGATGGATGGATATATAATAAGTATACATACATAATATTATGTCTGTGTAAAAAGAGAAGAGACAAGAGAGAGCATATATTCCAAATCCAGCTGGAATAAAATAATCGAGCTTTATTTTATCTTCTATCTCTTCTTGTAGATATGTCTGTAATTGAGAGAAAGTTGGAGAGAGAGAAAGTGGAATAAATAAAAGTTTGGTTGTAGTGTAATCGAGATAGAGCGAGAATAAGTATTCGTATTATGCAAAAGTAAAGTGGGTTGGGTTGGTCGGAATCATCAAACTTTTCAAAGTAATGGTATAGATTACAGTTTTACAGTACAGAACAGGGCACATTAGTAGTGGCAGGGAATGGCACATCTCATGCAAATCTCCATAGGACACAACACAACAGGAACACACACATACTTTCTCCAGATGAGTGAGTGTCCTGTTCACGATTACGTGTATAGTGTAATATTAAGCAAGCATGGTGGTTTCTGGGTGGGTTGGTTTTCATAATATTTATTAATCTGTTTAAACAAGCAGTATAGATATGGAATGTGTGTGTGTGTGTATTATTAAGTACACATGAATGGATGGATGCATGGTCGACCTAGCCCACGTATAATATTTCTGTCTGTCTGCCTGCCTCCATGTGGCTTCACCCACCCACAAAATTCGAATAATTCCGTCCGGGCAAGGATAGATAGATAGATAGGATTTGCGAGTAGGAATACATACATAATCGATTTATCGCATCTCATTATATAATTCACCTGAACTGGACTGAAACTGAAGTTGGATGGAATTATATCAGAGCGTATTGGTTTTGAGCTAGCTGGCAGGGTCCCAAATCCAAAAATATCGCAGATATATATACATATATATTTCTGTATTGTTTATTTCTGCTAGTATTAAATGACACACATTCTATTGCGCCGCTATAGCTGTGTTGTATTTATTTGTAGGCTAATAAAAGTTTAACTCTCTTCGGTAGTTGCAAATTAGATGGCTTACAAATCTCTATCCATCCAGTTTTTATTTTATTTAATATGAAGAAGGAAGAAGACGGAGAAAGAGAAAAACAAAACAAAGCTGGGTTGGATTATGTTTAGGTTTGGTCTATAAAAGTCCAGTCCAGTCCATATACATATACATATGCCCACAAGAGAGAGAGAGGCGGAAGAAAACTCTCGCAAGGAATAAAAGGTTTAGTTTAGTTTAGTATAGTATTTGAAAAAGTTCAAATATGTTTACATATACCATACACATTCAGAATATGGCAAGTGGAGCAAAGTACATAGTAAAGTTAGTAGAAGTATATGTATATATCGCGATTGAATTGGCACCAAAAAGAAAGTGGAGAAAGTAGAGGCACCACCACTGGGCTCACCTGAGGCACTCTCTCTCTCTCTCCGTGCAAGGACTAGCATACAATACATAATCATATACAGAAAATTGGTTTATAAGCATTCCTAGGGTAAGGTAAGGTAAAAGCTGGGGATGCATATGGCTTAAATAAAACTGTGTAAGAATGCATAGCCTCCTTTCTCTTCTACTTGGTAGAATTGAATTGGGTTGGGCTCGAGGAATGAGCAACAACCTTTGTTTAAGAGAAAGAAGAAGAAAGAACATGCCCATATTCTTCTTCTCCTTATTGCCTTGAAACTTATATCTTTCTTCTTGAGCCTTTTTCTTAGAAACACGTTATTATTATTATTATTATTATTGAATTGTTGTAGGAGTAAGTAAAGTAATCCAGTCTGGATTAGCAAAGTTTCCTAATTAATTTCATCATCATTTAGTATTGTATTGTGTGTCGATACTTGTTAAAGAATAAGGCAAGGTGACTGATACAATAATGTGGAGGCATTGTTCGGTCGTATTGTACACTAGCACGTGTCTGTATAATTGAATGGTGATGGGGGATATTACATACTACATTGTGTTGTACAGAAATTGTATTGTGCACAATTTCTTCTTTATCATTGTGCAAACTTTTTCATTATTATTATTATTATAATAATAATAATATTCACTCTGTATACATACATAATAGATTTTCGAAATTGAGGAGGCGGGTCATTATACTTAATTGGATGGATTGGTGGTGGTGGTATGAATACATACATAAATGAATACATATTTCTATAATGTATTTACATATACGGAATAAAAGTCTAATCCATTTTAAATTCGAATTGAGGTTGGTGGCTTGGCTGGCATTGTACAAAAAGAGACTTTTTTTTATTATACATGTAAGAAAATCTATGTATTTTGTATGAAGGAATATTAAGGCTTTATTCCTTCCGCTTTTTTTCTCACACCATTTTCCCATTAATATAGCGATGATCTGTACTCCGAAGACTTGGTTTGCTTTGACTGGTTGGCTTGGTTTCCCATCACAGTTATGTTAGCTATGTTATGTTATATGAAAAAGATGACGGAAGAGAGAAAAAGTTGAAAGTGAAAGCATAATATGCAGGTTAGGCTGGTGTCTAGGGACATTTAGAATGCATAATAATCTTTCTTTATCCGATTCCGAACTCACTCAGCCTTCTGCTTCTCCAGATGGTATTCATTCACAATCGGTGGTATGGATTCTGGCTTATAGATCTTCTCTTCTGTTACACAATATTCGAAGGGATATGGCTACGAGGGATGTGACAAAATCGGTCATTTGACGATAGAGGCTACTGCTACTACTACAAGTTTCCACTGTTACGAGTAAGAGTAATAACACCCCGTTAAATTCCAAAATAAAGGAAAAGTTTTGGTTTGGTGAAAGCAAAGGCAAGAAGAAAAGTAGCAGAAACGAGAGAAAGTGGGAACTTATTTTCTCCGCTTTTGCACATTTTGATGGAAGAACGAAAGAAAGAAAGTAAATTCGTCGTTCGTCTTCCTTCTTCCAATACGTCTCTATTTATCTATTTCTATTTTCTAGTTTTGCTGCTTTCACTTTCTTTTATTTTCTCCGTACATTAGAAACTACACCATGCTGTAGGCCATTCATTCTACTTCACTACACTGTTCTGTAGTGTACTGTAAAAATATAACTAAATATATATAAAAGTGTTTAATTTGTACAAAAGATCAACCACACCCCCTCGCTTTACTTTACCATGTTCTCTAAATTTCCCAAAACTTTGTAACACTTCTATACATACCCAATAATACTTTTATAAAACATGCTCGCTTTCTTCTTCCTTCCTCGTCCTCTGGCTACTTGAGTACTTATATAAAGTCAGAGTAGTCATTTGTATTTCAAACGACCAGTCCAAAAAGTAAAACTTGGAAAACTTTGAAACTTGCTTTGCAACTCAACCCAACTTGTTTCGTAGTTACTTGGTCTTTCTACACGAGTGAAAGAAGAAGGAGAAAGCACCCGCCATGCATCAAAAGTAGTAGGGCGGGTAGTTTATTTTATTTTCTTTTATATAGTTATTAAGTATGTATGTATGTAGCATGTCTGTCCTGTCTCGTCAATCCGAGACATCGGAATGAAATGACTCAAGTTTTACTTATTATTATTATTATGATGATGATGACATATCATACAAAACACTGTATGCAAAATAACTAACAAAGTACAAGTGGCGTAGAGGAATATGAGTTGGAATCACGAAATCTGAGAAATCTTTGGTTGGTCTGGCCATGACATTATTTAACTTATTCTGTCTCCATGACTGATGATTAGCTGAGATTTGAGTTAGTTATAGGCTGTGCATGAATGGATGGTGGTAATTTGCTTGCAGTAGTTAAGTTAAGTCACGACTTTCTCTCTGTGGTGACTTACTTACTTACTCTGGTTTTGGTATGGTGTGTGTCATTTTAGTGGTGTGATGAGAGGATGAGTAGATTGCGGCTTGATCTTGTTAGCTCAAAAGAGACTTTAATGGGATGATGAACTAACTGAACAACAACACCATAAAACCAGAAATAAGGATGAGCTAAAGTTGAGGAATGAAGGAATATAATTTAAAACAAAGATTTCCTCCCAACCCAACCAAACCACGAATAACAAACAAACAAATGAAGAAACGTGATGTGTCACATTCATCCATAAAATGGAAAGAAGGAATGATATTGCTGCTCCTTGTGTTGGTGGTGGTGGTGGTGGTTTTATTTTATTTTTGGTGGCGTGTACAGTTTACATCCCATTCTACCCGGCTTTACTTACTTTCTCTACTTTTTGTCGTAAAATGAATAAGACTTGAGAAGACGGGGACAAATGTGGCACAATCTTTCTTTTGTGACAAACTTTTATATGGGGGATTTGCTGGGTTGGTGGATTGGAGGAGTTTGGGTCATCATTTCAGTTAGCTACAGTTTCATAGCATGACATGACATGTTGGACGGGTATTATTAGATATTACTGGACTCTGGTGTACATATGCAACGTGGGTGGAAGGAGAAGGAAATCGCAACAATTTTGCACAAGAAATTCCCTTCTTTCCTTCCTTCCTTTTTTTTTAAAAAAAAGAAAGTCTCTTTTTCCTTCCAATAGGATTTTTGCATGAGAATCACTAGAAAATGGTAGTGGTGGTGGTGGTGGTGGTAGTAAATGCCTGTAGATTTAGGAGACCGCATCATGTCAAGATAAGAAAAAAGAAGAATTTGGCACACAAAAAAACTTGGCCAAGTAGTGAAGTGGAGTGGTGGTGGTGGTGGTGCTTGTTTGTCTTTAGTAGTTTCTTTTGGAGAAAGTTATGTGGCCAAGTCAAGTGGTGGTGGTGGTGTCGGAGGATATGATAAGTGCTTATCTGGCTGGTTGGGTTGTACACTGACTGGTTCTGTTTGTTTTGTTGCAGGTGGATTTTTCAGAAAAACCGACATTTTGGAAGGCGTTGAAGCCACCAGCCAAGGATAAATGTGGAGAACTGTTAGTTTCCCTGTGCTATCATCCCACCAATAGCACCCTCACGTTAACTCTTCTCAAGGCGAGGAGTTTAAAGGCCAAAGACATCAATGGAAAGTCAGGTTGGTGAAGAAGAAGAATATAACAAAAAATTCGGTTTTTAAGCAAGGAATCTTCCCACACCACCACCACCAAATTCTTTCAAGAGAGATTGATTAGTTGGTGTTGGTAGTGGTGGTGGTGGTGGAATGCGTAGCTGTAAAATACCTTAAAAAAACGCAAGAATTTCTTGATAAAATTCGTATTTCCAAATAATAGATCCCTATGTCAAAGTCTGGCTCCAGTTTGGCGAAAAACGAATCGAGAAACGAAAGACACCCGTTTACAAGTGCACTTTGAACCCAGGTAACATTATTATATACTTATCATTATAATGATATGTGCTTATCATCATCGAACCTACTTATTAATTACAACAATAATTAAATAATTGTCTTAATTTTGTGTGTATATAGTTTTCAATGAAACCTTTACTTTCAACGTGCCCTGGGAAAAGATCCGTGAATGTTCTTTGGACGTTTTAGTAATGGATTTTGACAATATTGGGCGAAATGAACTCATCGGACGCATTATGTTGGCAGGTACGCAATCCTTCCTTCCTTTCATCTTCTTCAATAAGTAGATATACACATACCTTGATGATGATGATTATTATATTTGTATCGATAAATGGATTACCTTTTTCCAACTACAAGTACAATCCATTGTATGATGATGATGATGATTATTATTACGTGCTATTCTGTTCTGTTGACCGCCTGCCTGCAAAAAAAGACAACATTCATTATTTTACTGATATTTTACTGATTGCATTCCATTCCATTTTGGCATGATATTATTCCAAATTTGTGCAGGGAAGAATGGGACTGGAGCCTCTGAAACGAAGCATTGGCAAGACATGATTACAAAACCCAGACAAACCGTGGTGCAATGGCATAGGCTGAAACCAATGGATTGAGAAAATTATATAACGCTTCAAAACAACATTATGATGATGATGATGATGGGTAAGTCATTATGTCATGATGATGATGCTTTCTCCTCCCAACTGTTTTTTTTATCTAAAAATGTTATGAATTTTTTTAAAACGTGCCTTTTTTTGCAGGTGGCAGGCTCAAACCAAACCAGAGAGAGTAGTGCTGTCTAGAAGAAACCTTGAGAAAAAAATTGTATATTTTTGTGAGCATTCTACTAACTCTACTGTTCTAAACTCTACTGTTCTAACCTACAATCCAATCCAATCCACACTATCTCTTAAAATACTAGTATTCTTCTTATTCTTCTTCTCTTCACGCCAACTTTCACCACCACATCCACCATCTCAATTCTTCCCTCTGAAATGGGTAAGTAAAAGAAGTAAGCTTGACTGACCCGAGTGACAGGTTGACCCAAAGCAAATGGAGCAAAACAAAGTTTTTTGGCACTTGCACACGATCATGATGACATCTGACTGACTGAACTTTCACTGACTTTCACTTTGTCCACTTTCTCCAAGAATGCTTTCTTTTAATCTTGCCTCATGTCCACTGCTCCACTCTAACCAGCAGGGTTAAGTTAAGAGCACGTAATCCGTCAGTATCCATTACATATCCACAACATAACAACAAAACCAACGCTTACTTTCTTTCTTTCATCATAATGCATGTTTACAAATGGGCTGTGACGTTTTTCTTTTCAAATAACAAAAAAAAGCGGTAGACTATGAAATGAAGAGAGAGAAAAGAAAGAAAGAGGAAGTTGAAGAGCCATTAAGCAGACAAGAACAGTATACAGTACACAAAAAACAAATTGTTTTGCTGCTTCGTCTTCTCCTTTATTTTAACAGGCAACACAGATTTGCATGTACAAGTATGTAAAATGTCAAGGCTACATCACACAATAACACAACAACACCAATGTACAAAAGGCTGAAGAAAAACGCCCGGGTATTTAGTCCCATTATCCGACCCGATCCAATCCACAAAAGCAGAAGAGAAGATCTTTTTTCTTCTTTTCTTTACAGTTTTATTTTATTTTGCCTTGCCCTGAACAGAATGCGAATCAATACACAATTTCAGCTTCTTTTTTCTTGAGCCAAGTTTAGTTTAGTTTAGAAGAAGAGGAACCTTTGGAATGATTGATGAGTCTTGATGATGGATGAAACTTACATCCAATTCGACATACACGACACACAAGAAGAAGAAGAAGATAACACACACACACACACACCAGACACACCACCACCACCACTGCTTTCTCTCTACTTTCTCTTTATTTTACGCTCTTGCTTTCACTGTGATCGTGGAGGGAGAATAAAGGACTAAAGACTACGCTTTCTTCTTCTTTTCATCAGCCGAATAACCGATGAAACGAAATAGTAAAGGTTACATAATTGGTTTGGTGTAGTTGTTGCTGGAGGCATTCATTCTTCTTCTTCTTCTTCTTCTCACACTGTACTTCTCTAGACTCATCTCGTTAAAATGACGCTTTTCCTTATTTCCTTTACTTTATGTATAGATATTTTGATCATGGTACAGTACATACATACATGGACACTTTTGATATTATATGAAATAAATTGGTTCATAAATTGTGAAGATAGTAATAGAAGAAGTAAATCTAATCTATGTACTCGTAACGTAATATCAAAAAGAGGAGGGTGCGGTCTTGTCTACTAAAACAACTTTCTCCATTACTTTTCTGTCTGATGCATAAACATCCTATTTAGAAGAGAAAGTGAAATTATTATTTTCAAAGTGGGATTATTATTATTTAGCGAGGATGAGGTTGTATTTGAATTAGATTGAATGTCTCATTAACATCATCTCCAGCCGTTATACAGGCACTACAGAACAGAAGCTGTTGCTTATTGCACTTTCTTTCATCATGTCATTGCTTTATTTTGAACGAATTCTAAATTAGATCCCATATCTTTGTGATTTTAGTGTCCTGTTCTCTGCATTTGATGGCGCTTCCAATTTCTGAAGGACAAACAAAACATGATGATATGATAACATCCCGTCCCGTTTCGCGAATGATGCATGTCAAATCAAAATCAAAGGGAGACAAGAACTACTACTGTGCAAAATAATGAAATATCTCCCCTGCAATGGAAATGATGATGACAATCGACTTTTTCTTGATAAGTAAAACTAAAAAACTAAACTGATAATCACACGATCAGAAGAAGAGTCGCAGTCATTCTTGCATGGATAACAGCTTATCATTATTACGTCGCCATTATACATAATTCCTTGCATGTTAGAATGCGAATTATGAGACAGGGGCAATCCGAGAGACTTTTGATAAGTGTTATTATATAATCATAATAATTATTACTATTATTGTTATGCAGTGCAACAGACAGAGGATATATGATACAAGCAGGCTTGTGAAACAATCAGAGAAGACGAAGTTAAGTTATAGATTTTTAAAAACTGAACTGCCTGCAATTAAATGCAATGCAATGAATGTGTAACAATACTACATTAATTTCCCCCCTCTGTCTAAAATAGTTAGTTAGTTACACTTTCCTAAACTTAAAAAATACTGTTAAATACAGTCATATTATATATGTAGAATAGAATATAGAACAGAATAGAATAATTCTAATCGAGATTTTACAGTGAAGAAAAAAATGAGTCACAAGATTGTTTATAGTCGTAATATCTATGTAATATAGTAAGTAGTGCATATAGTACTACTAATCGATCCCCAATTATTATTAATCAATCAATCACACACGTATATATAATACATAATAGTCGTTATATAATTGTCTAAATATATACGGAGGAAGGAAGGAAGGAAGGAAGGAAAAGGCCACATCATCGTCATGATCAGATTGGAAAATAAGGCTTAATTATTAATTATTATTATTATAAATTAATTAATTACTTAATTATTTTCTCTCTCTGAAGGCGCTTTCATCTATGAAATGATAGTACAGTACAGATACATAGGTTAACAATTTTTACCCAAGATAATATATCTGCAGATATGAATTTGCCAATATATGTACTATTTTATGAATTTGCACTATATAATATACGACGACAATTCATGATATGGTTTTTAATTCTGTGCGATTTATCGGTGTACTGTATATATATATATATATGTTAATTAATTAGCGAATTTTATCTCAAAAAAAACCAACCTATACAATCCTCCAGGCAATCAAAATCAAAAACACATTACATACCTAACATACTGAACATACGTCAGACTTAATTACTATTAATGTGTATGTTATTATGTAATATTATATGTACATTCTTCTTAATCGCGACTGTTCATGTAATGATGACCGCACTCACAATCTCTGGTATGGCTCATTCAATGATCAATTAACGTGACAATCATAGACAGATAGATTATGCATCAGAATAATCTATTCAAGACGTTTCTCTATTATTAATTTTTTAAGTTAAAGCAAAAATTCATCAAATAACATAACACCAAGAAACCATAGAATAATAATGTAAATACATGTACATACATCTACTACTGGTTTAATCACTCGTTATATCAATCAATCAATTATTATAGGAAATTCTGGGTTTTGAATTGAATTGAGGAGGCGAGTTGATATTCATTCTAATAAGAAATATACATAATAGATATATATTATGACATGTGTAATATATACGTATATCTAACATACATACATACTGAGATGACTGCCATTTCGTCATTTTCAATCAATCGATAAGTACTGTTAGTAGTTACCATTACCGGTTTGTCTGTCCTGTCAGTTGTGGTTATCATCATCATGATATTCTTCTTGTTCTTATATGATTCTTAAAATAAGTGTCAATCACACCACACGTGGGCATGGCAACCATAAGCAACTATAGGAGAAAAAGTCGTCGTCGTGTCTCTCCATTTTCCCAATTTATTAAATTTGAATCTATGCAGGCATGCATACATTATATATGTCAGTGATACAAATGACATTTTTATTTCTGTACAGGAAGAAAGGTGGCATTATTTATGAGTTTTGGCAGATTTCTCCTTGCGAATATTTCTTGCAAATTTTACTCTGTCTAGTTTGCAACTCCGGATGCTGTTTGACATTTCAAATTGACAATGAATGTTGCAAAGCGAAAGCAAAAAGCTGAGACTTGCTTCTCTTTTTTCTTTGCAAAATCGATATATAAACAGAAAAAGACGCGTTTTTTGATGTTCTCTCTACCAATCCAATCCAATCACATCTCTCTCAGCTTCAGTTCGTCTATGAAATTCAATTCCGCATAAAAATATTACACAAGTTGTAAGTTGAGTAAGCATCACAGCTATCACACCTGCCACACCCAACAATTTGGAGGTATATATTATTCTCAGAGATTTTAGGGATCATATAATATCTGTAAATAAATAAATATCAGGAGAGATATTATTATTATTATCACAAATTGTTGTACAACATCATGTAGTGTACCACCTACAAATATTAGTCAAATCAAAGTCGAAGTGAAAGTCATGCATGCTAGACAGTTACAAAAAATGTGCTAAAAGGAGCATTATTATTATTATTATTATTATTTAAACATGACATACTACCTACTTAACACCGTAAACAATGTGACTAGTTTTTAGCTTATCCGAATTGGATCTTCTTCACCTTGTACATACACATAAAATGATAAGAAGTTACCTAATTAATCTATAAAATGCCAGATAAGTAGAGAATGAGAAACCATTTCGTCGTCTTGTAAATTCGCCATAATCTTCGTTTCTAAACTGTACCTGTAAAGCGCTATAATAATGATAACCTTTATTTTCTACCCAATTAAGTAAATATATATAACGCTCTTATAAATTGCTAAAAATTGCCGACTGTTTAAAAAAGAAACTTTTAATGAAATCAACAACATATTTGACCAATGCACGAATCAAAAGGCCTCTCTCTATATAATCTATTATTATTATTATTATTATTATATAACATAAAATTCTGCAAACTACGCAATTAACATAATTTCAGGACAACAATTAAGATTTGATTCTTATTTTACCCCAAATTAACCAATCCTGTTACTTAAAAAGATAGAAGAATTATACAATTTCTGTTAAATTTACATATTATTATCCAAACAGTCCTATATACTATGTGTGATAGATGTATTGTATATTGTGTATTTCAAAAATGAGATGAGATGACGCATAATAATTTGTATGTATACTTATAAAAATACCATATTTTACGTCATTCATGTGCCAATCATGTTTTAAAAAAAACTGTATTAGTTAATGATTCGTTAAATTCTATACCAACCAAAAATTGCACATATAAATACAAAATAGTCGTCTCCAATCCAATTAAATTAACATTTTGGCTCATATACTTCATTTCGCCAAACCACGCAGAATATGTAACGGGTAAAAGGCCAAATTTGCAAAAATTATACCAATTATGCATGCATGCAATTTGCAATTATATTTGTTCCATATATTAATTAATTGCAATTAAATGCAAAAAAGCTAGCTGGTTGGTTTGGTTTATTATTAGCGAAAAAAGTTCTTTTATTTTATGCGAATTATTAATTATTAATTAATTACTGCAAAATTAGATAGAGCTGGCCTTGAGTTTTTAATTAAATGATTGATTAGTTAATTAATTAATTGGTCATTCTATTTTTGGGGAGACACTTTTTTCGACACACTACTAAATCTTTGATAACCATTATTATTATTCGATTTTGTCGACATACGGAGTGAGTGGCGTGGCACAAATCATATTAACAAAAAAATGAGACTAAAATATTAAATTGGTCTGTCACAACATACATACACACATACGCAACAGTAAGTAACAACTATTTTGAGTGAAGAAGTTATAAAAAAAGAAGAGTAATTTATTCCAGAGTTTTAAATATTAAATATTATTAAATATATTAATTATATTATTATATTATTATTGTTCGGCTGTTATTGTCGCCATACTATGTAACAAATTATTATATAATTATAATATGTGATAAGCAACTCAATGAAGAAAATGATGAAAAAGGGCAAAATAAATTTGTTTAATACGTATGACTGTCATTTATTGCTTTCACTCAATTTATTTTTGCATTGCACCCATTACCGTTAGTGTTTACGACAGGCGATGAAAGTCGACAATCTGGTCGGATACGAGTCGTCATAAAATACATCATATAGTTTATGTGGTCAAGGAAGGAAGGAAGGAAGGAAGGAAGGAAGGAAACTGCCTAGAGCTCTGAATTCCATAAAACCAACAAATTTAGCATAGTATTAAATAATACGCATTATGTTATGTACAAGAGAAAGCATAACGCTAATACATAAATAACTGGCTTTCATAATCATCTCATTACTTATATTTGGTATTACTACCTACATTTAATTAAATATTATGCATGATCAGCTAAAAAGAAGAGAAGAATAACATTTGAACAATTATCGGAAAATTGTGGATCAAGTTAAATTATAATAATTACAACACTTTGATATCTCTTATATTTAAATAATTATAAAATTTAGCATAAAATAACTACAATCTAATTACACAGCTAAAAAATCAAGTCACAACAGTAGTCATTAAATTAAGATAAATAATTCAAAACTAATATACTTAAATTATTCAATAATTTGAAAAATGCAACATAACTCTCATAAAACATCAAGTTAGCAATGATTCTCGTCCATATCTTTCTTTATTCGTCAACGATTGAAACAGACGTGTCGTTTGGGTTGACGGGAGTGACATCACTTCGAGGATTATCTTGTACCTGTTAAAAGAAAAACATAAATTTAAAGTGGGATACATTTTTTAAATGACGAATAATAATGATTCGTTTACTATAGGAGAGCTGGGTCCCACGTGTACAGCGATTGGAGTGAAGTTTCGTCATCGCAAATGTTCCACCATGGTGTTGCAGTCTGACATTGGGAACCAATTCGAATTAGAAATGTCAAAATCTTTGTTTGTTCAAAATATCAGAATGCATAAACACTTCATTGTTGACGAACGTTAGGCCCATTACATAGTAGTCATCTTCACTATAGACGCGACGTACGCCAGCTCTTTTATCCACGTAACGTATAGCCCTGAATTTCGCTGTTGCAGTTGCAGCAGGTTTCCTTAATATAACCAAACTTCACAGAAAGAAGCAAGTCTCTTCATTAGTGAGTGTTGAACACTAATGAAGAAAATTGATTCTCACTGTGAAGTGATGCTATTGGCATTTGAATTCTCTAACGTCATCCGCAATGCATCCATAAACACGAGCCCTTGCTGTTCAGTAAATCCGAATGTTTTCCAAAGGTCTTCAAAAAAGTCAAGTGCCTTGTAAAGAACGATAAACGGGAGAGGCTCCTTCAGCGCTACGTGATTCACCAAAATTCCCGGATTCCGCTTCTCGAACTTACTTGAAGTAATCTGAAGCATTACATTAATTGCGGCACAAAGTCCCTTGAAAAAAATTACTTCTAAGAAGACATGTGCAGCAATTAATATAATCTTGAACGCCGAGACGCACCGGTTTAACGTAACGATACGAGTTATCATCTGGTCTTGCTGTTGATGAGGACTTGATCTGCTTTAATGTAATATTTATCCCGAACGAACTCACTGATTCCGCCGTAGGGTTAGGAGATGACCGAACTTCGGCTTGTAATTCGTATGTCGAGTCGCACATATGTCTTAACAGGGATATTTGAAGGCTTGAGGGCGGTCTTGTTGTTACGCCCTGCAAGCGACCAAATACTTGTGTTAAGACATCTACACCCACTCAACCTGCCTTTTCTTGATAAAATATCCCCCGAAATCCAACGGATCTTCATTCACTGCACTCAGCTCCTCCTCATCCAGGCCGTGCAAACTACAAAACTTCGACTTGACCATGATGGGAATTTCGCCAATCATAACGTAATGACTGCCCGTCACAACCAGCTTCAATCCATCGCAACTATCAGCTGCTTGAGAATCTCATTTGGTAAATAATCTTCGGCTGTAAGTCAATCCACTCGTTCGAGCTTCATAAGGGTACACCACGAAACGTTCTCCAAATTCTCCATCTCTTGTTTCTTGATGGATTGAACCTGTATTGAAGGCCAAGGTTCGAAAATCCACCAAGAAACCAGAGATAGCAAGAAATCCAGCAAGAAACAAGAGGACGTCAACGATGCGTACTTTATGAACTCTCTGGAAATTAAAAGAAGAAAACAGAAGATTAATTACAAGTTAATAAGAAACAACAATTTTCTTTGCTTGTTTGTTGGGTGTGGTTTACTACTTACCCTCAAATTATTCCTAGCATCGATAATCTCTTCATGCTCAAAGTAACCATTGCTGATGAGAATAGCTGGGAGGGTGTGGTTCATGAACTCATTGTAAGAATCCAGAATCTGCTTCTCTCCGCTCTGTAACAATCGTAAAAAGATGTACTTATCTTCTCTCGATGAGTTTTTAAAAATGTCTCCATATTGCAAAAATTGAAAACAAAGTAAACTAATTTGGAATATTCAATAATTATTACAATTAATAAAATAAGGGAACTGATTGAACAGAACACGTTGCCCACACTGCTTTAAATTGCAAATGGAGGACTGTTGTATTCTGACTGAAGAAACCACGAG